>JAGXOD010000578.1:0-17898 GCA_020368025.1 Brachyhypopomus occidentalis
AAATAAACCTTATTTATTTATTTATTTATGTAAATTTCGAGCAGATTCACTATTAATATTGACTAATCTCCATATGTAGGCTAAATGTTGTTTTGGTGAAAAATTAAAAATGTAGTTCAATTTGACAGTCCTACGTCAGTGTACATGAGCTAATTAAATGCAACTTTTTTTCCCAACTGTGATGCCAATTAAAGTGGTGTGTGTTGGGCAGTGATATTTCAAGCTTATCTTCAATTTGCAGACAAGTCACAAAGCAAATTTTGCATCCTGGCTGCATACATTTGTGTTAGTGTTGCTAGTCATGAAAAAAACTCTTATTCACTTGTGCTTGTTGCTTGCTCTTCATGGTACCCAGCTGAAAGTGCCCACCTCAGATAAGCCGGGAGGCACTGTGAGTTTTGGAAGGCTGCTGCTGAATTGCTGCCAGAAGGTGTTTGAGAAGGACAAGGACAGCAAGGAGATATTTGAGCGCGAGCAGAAGGAGATGGATGCCGCATCAGAGGTGCGACAGTCTCACCATCTCGATAGCGCACCTTCCCTCGAAGTGCACATTATTGGATGTGTATTGTTAGTATGAAGTCCAGTCGTTTTAGTTGTGTTAAATGTGCCGTATTGCCGGGCCTCGTCTCGAGTTAACGCCAACCCCTGACATTTCCTGCCAGGATGAGAAGCGTCGGCGGCTGATTGAGGAGCTGGACGACGCGAAGGACAAGGCCCGCCGCCGTTCCCTCGGCAACATCATGTTCATCGGGCAGCTGTTCAAGCAGGAGATGCTGACGGAGCTCATAATGCACGACTGCATCGTCAAGCTGCTGCTGAAGAGCCACGACGAGGAGAGCCTGGAGTGCCTCTGCCTCCTCCTCTCCACCATTGGCAAGGATTTGGACATCGAGAAGGCCCAGGTATCATGCGCTTATGTTCTCCCCTCCTGGGCTGCAAATGCTTTGCGTCTAGCAGTTTTAACCAGGCGGTGGCCACGAGCACGCTAACGAGAGTCTTGTTTTTGACTAAACAGCCCGAAATGGACCATTATTTTAAATATATGGAGAAAATCGTAAAGGCGAGGACGACCTCGTCAAGGATCCGTTTCGGGCTGCAAGACATCCTGGACCTCAGACGGGTAAGTGTTACACACCCATGCGTTGGACTTCTTCAGTGTCTCACCAAATGTTTCCGTGCCTTCATTAATTTATACTCGAATGCGTATTGTACAAGTATAGTTTATAGAACAGCCGTTGACCAGCTTCAGTATTTGAGTGTAGAGATTTCATTGCCAGTCATGCAGAGGTGGTTGGACTGCCTTCCTTTTGCAGCTTTGCTTTTCCTAATTGCCCATACTGACAAGGTGGCTGCCGTGTTGAATGCATTTTGAAAGTGCTCCTCTGTTTCCTACTACGGTAGAATAACTGGGTGCCCCGGAGGGCAAAGTTGGAGGAGCACAGGGAGCAGACCAGTCCTGTCTAAGAAGGACTCCAGGCAGGGGCGTGGCAGATGCGACCGGGCCCACCCCTCTGGGGGCCGCATCACCCAACCTTAGGATGAGGCCTGGAATACGGTGCCCATCACTACCAAGACCAGGGTCCCGGTGGGGGCCTTAACAAGGCTTAAATAAAAGAAAAGTTTTTAAGGTCTTTAAATGTATTCAATTTCAGTCATTTTTGAAGAGTGGCATTAAATTTCATCTGAGTGAAAAACGTATTAATATCTAAAAAAAGACATTTTCATTCTATTCCTACAGTGCAAGTCCCAGTCTAACCACATAGTATAAAAGAAGCATGGTTGGACTAGTTTAACACAGGTAAATCAACCACACAGTTTCATTTCAAATCCAATTCAAATACCAATTAAAACAGTAGTATTTTGAACCCGTGACTGTTCTACTATTAAAACGTCCACATACACGTGGTTACGCCGTTCACTCTAGTTCTATTACAACCGCTGGCAAAAATGATGGAATCGCCGGCCTCGGAGGATGTTTATTCAGTTGTTTAATTTCGTAGGAAAAAAACAGATCACAGACATGACAAAACTAAAGTCATTTCAAATGGTAACTTTCTGGCTTTGAGAAACACTAAAAGAAATCAAGAAGAAAAATGTGGTAGTCAGTAATGGTTACTTTTTTAGTCCAAGCAGAGGGAAAAATTATGGAATCACTCAATTCTCAGGAAAAACAAACAAACAAAAGAACACTCCAACACATCACTAGTATTTTGTTGCACCTCTGGCTTTTATAACAGCTTGCAGTCTCTGAGGCATGGACTTAATGAGTGACAAACAGTACTCTTCATCAATCTGGCTCCAACTTTCTCTGATTGCTGTTGCCAGATCAGCTTTGCAGATTGGAGCCTTGTCATGGACCATTTCCTTAAACTTCCACCAAAGATTTTCAATTGTATTGAGATCCGGACTATTTGCAGGCCATGACATTGACCTTATGTGTCTTTTTTTTTTTTCAAGGAATGTTTTCACAGTTTTGCTCTATGGCAAGATACATTATCATCGTGAAAAATGATTTCATCATCCCCAAACATCCTTTCAATTGATGGGAAAAGAAAAGTGTCCAGAATATCAATATGTAAACTTGTGCATTTATTGAAGATGTAATGACAGCCATCTCCCCAGTGCCTTTACCTGACATGCAGCCCCATATCATCAATGACTGTGTAAATTTGCATGTTCTCTTCAGGCAGTCACCAGTATGTTTGCCTTTAACAACCTTCCCATGTTGTTTGTATTTGGTCCAGATTTTAGACACAGCTGACTGTGAACAACCAACATCTTTTGCAACATTGCGTGATTTACCCGCTTTTGAGAGTTTGATAATCAAATCAAATCAAAACATTTTAGTGTTTCTTGAAGCCAGAAAGTTGCCATTTGAAATGACTTTAGTTTTGTCATGTCTGTGATCTGCTTTTTTTTCTACAAAATTAAACAACTGAATGAACATCCTCCGAGGCCGGTGATTCCATAATTTTTGCCAGGGGTTGTAGAAAAAAGTCCGCACACACAGTAGCGCCGTTCACTCTAGTTCTCTTGCCAAGTGCGTGTGTGCCATCTCTTGCTATCTGTTATCCATCTTAAAATCTATTTATTTACTTAAAAACCCGAGGGCTGATGCAGGAATACCCTCAACTCTGTGATGTCGCCTTGAAGATTCTCCTCCCTTTTGCTTCTACATATTTGAGGCAAAGTTCTCAAAAATGACTACATTCAAAACTAAATATTGCAATCGTGCACAAATCGAGGATGATTTGAGGCTTTGTTTATCAGACATTGTGCCAAGAATTGAGGATCTTTGCAAGGCAAAGCAGATCTCACATTAACATGGACTACCTGAAAGCTTTGGAGGGGCCCAGCTTGCAAAAGGTTGAGAATTCATGTTTTTGCCATGGTAATGGTCTTAATTTTTAATCTTAGAGGTCATAAAAGTCATTAAATTTGTAGGTCAAAAATGTGCAGATACTCTGCAAGACGCGACCCATCGACACCAGTCGTCTCAGCAAGATCACCAAGGTATGGGAAACTAGCGGATTTGTCAGTTTCCACTGACTGTACTGGATTACAGATCCCTCATCCTAAAAGATAGTGCTACCCTTCCCCTTGGTGTTACTATCTGAGTTGACAGCAGGATATTACCACATCACTTTGTACATGTGATTGGTGGGTCCCAAGGGACTGAGTTGAAAGACACCATTTTAAGGGGTATTTTGTCCAAATGAACATTTTCCGTGCATAATTTGCTGCTCTCGTTCCATAGCCCGGTGCCTTTGGACTTCAACAACCAGCGGTTTGCCCCAGAAGGGATTGTGAGGCAGCTGGGGCAAAGGCAGCAGTGGTGGGACTGGAGTCAAGCCCAGTGGAGAACAGGGTAAGGGTTAGCACCAGCACCTGCTTGGCCTCCCACTAACCTCTTAAGATGATTACATGTTGATCATTGCCAAACATTACAGTCATCAGTAAGAAAGCCCTGTAATAGGTGACTTGCCTTGGTTCTCATCTGGCTCTCTCCTCTTTGAAGAATCTGGCTGATCCACCACCAGCACCCTCAACCACTTCTCCGCCCTTCAGCAGTCAGGATCTTCGTCCACTTCTTCCTCTGTGCACACTGACACATAATTTTAATACAATGTCAAAACAAGCAATTAGACAATAGCATTCACCCTATTTTAAATTATAGTTTTCCGTCTTTTTGTCAGTTGACTATAGATTATCTTGCTCTGTAACGTAAAATGACTATTATCTTTATTTAAAATGACTCTGTGGTGAATGGATTTAATCACAATGTTCATTCCGTCAAATGTCCACTAGATGGCTGCATTGCGCAAGAAATGGTGAATGGATTTAATCGCAATGTTGATTCCTTCAAACATCTACTAGATGGGGTGAGAACTTAAGGCATAATACGCTTGTGAGTTAGGAGGCGATTTGATGAAGTTTGAAAAGTTTAATTTCTTCGTGATAGCGAAGTCGCAAAAACAAACTTTATACAACATACCGACGTGAAATCGCGGTGAATCCAACTGTATGTAATTTAAAAAACATGAATGTATATCAATTCGCGTACATTAAGGTATAGCTAGCTGTCTATGAAAATATTTTTAATGAACTAATTTCATTTAGTATTTTTAACATAATCATGAAAAAAGTCTTGCCCTTTGAATGAGGTCTGTCCATAAAAAATTTTGTTGGCTCAGCAATTAAACTTTCTCCGCGTCGTGTCCGCTGGAACGTGTCCGGAGGAATCCCGTTTGCCCAGCTATATGATATGTATTATGCATTGATGTATAGCACACTTGTAATACAGTAATATAATTTGCCCAGCTATATTTTTTTTACTTATATTTTATTTCATGTTGTGCATTTGTAGCACACTTGTACTTATTTAAAAACTAGTTATTGATCATTTAAAAATGTTTATCTAAAAAAAAAAAACGAAAATAATTTCAGGATTTAAATTACCCACAATGCATTGTCGTTTTATTTAAGGCTAATTTGGTCAGACGTTTTCGTTGTTATTTTAATATTTTCTTAAAAGCCAACTTTGCAACTTTATATTTCATTCATTCACGCTTTAGCCATTATTTAAAGGGAACATATGAAAAAGTAACTTTTTGAGTGCTTGTCCACATATGTTTGTGTATCCTCAGTGCCTAACAACCCCCAAACCGAAGACAACCCAGTAATGATTGTTTGGTCCGCGTACGTTAGAAATAGTGGTTTGACGAAAGTTGTATGCAATGTATATAGATATCAGAGAACCAGTTTATAAGGTGCAAGTATTTATTGAATGCTTTGATTATGTGCTTTCATATGTGTATGTGTGTGTTATTTTAGGCTATTACTCTGCATCGGCTCAATCTTTTAAATGCTTGAATTAACCCTTTAATGTCCACACCAAGAATAAAGCAATGAAATTTCTTTTTTAGGTTTTTATGTATGTTTGGGGTCAGTAATACATTTTTTTACAAAACATGATGAGCATGACAGGAGCTGTGATGACATGCATTGTGCCAAGTGTAAAGTTTGGTAGAGGGGGATTATGGTGTGGGATGTTTTTCAGGAGCTGGGCTTGGCCCCTTAGTTCCAGTGAAAGGAACTCTGAATGCTTCAGCATACCAAGACATTTTAGACAATTCCATGCTCCCAACTTTGTGGGAACAGTTTGGAGCTGGCCCCTTCCTCTTCCAACATGACTTTGCTCCAGTGCACAAAGCATGGTCCATAAAGACATGAATTGCATAGTCTGGTGTGGATGAACTTGACTGGCCTGCACAGAGTCCTGACCTTAACCCAATAGAACACCTTTGGGATGAATTAGAGCGGAGAGTGAGTATAATATGAAACATATATAACCATTTGTTCTTGTGACACCAGTACCACACACCTGCATATTGACTTGTAGTATTTTTACTATTTAATGTTACTAAAACGCCCGTGTATGTATATACACACGTGCATACATACACCCACACACACACTAAATTATATATTTGGCAAATTTGGTTCAAAGTAAGATAAAGTTAGTAAGATAATATTACCACACTGTGTCAAGAATGTTCACAATCCAAATAATATCTGGTATGCTGCAGAGCAGAAGTGTATGGGGACAGAATGACAAGCTAACAAACAGTCTAGAGGTAAACCTGGAAGTCTTTAAAAGTGGTGTATGCAGGTGCAAGGTAGGTTATAGCTAATGAAGAGGGAGATGACTAGTACAGCTTGTTACAGTGTACATCTAAGATCTCCATACTGAGAATTGTTCCAGCTGGAAAACCTCTCCAGAATATATGAAGCCAAGCCAACAAAGTGGCTGTTCAAAAACAGTCCTCTGTGGGGGAGACAGAGGACAATGATTCATGCCCCTTACCACAGATGAGAGCTTGTGGAGGTAGTTTGTTCAATCAGGCTGATGGAAATCAAAAAGACCTCACTTTGAATATTTGGGCAAGCTGTACACAGATAGAGGTGTGGCTTACCAAACGTACAGTGACACTAGTATACAGTAACAAATCATCAGCAGGCTGATGTTCAGCAGATTTCGAATTCATACCTCCCAAATTAGTCTCGAAACAAACAAAGATTCAAAAACATTCCTGTCCTGGCCACAAAGCCAGACATTCACACAGGAGAGGTGTCTACCAGAACCACCATTGTTGCCATATTGGGTGTAGCTAAACACACACTTCCGGTCTGACATTCTTCAAACTTGTAAACATAGCTGTGTTCGAAATAGCCTACTACATACGGCATACTGCTCTGTTCGCGTACTGGAATATTTTGCGGAAGTAGTATGTCATCCGGGGATGTTTTGCGTACTGGAAAAATTATTTTTATTATTCACATACTGCATACTGCATACTGATTTGGGGCCCAAGCAGTATGCCAGTAGTATGTAGTAGGCTATTTCGAACACAGCCCATGTTTCACATGTGGTGGAAATATACTAGAGCACACCCTGGGTGCACCCTGTCTTCAGGGCCCTGAAATTGCTTCATTATTGGTAGCATTTCCACTAGCACTAGTTTTATACTATAAAGTGTACTTTTAAAAACTTAAAATGAACTTTAAAGTATACTTTTATAAACTAGAAATGTTCCAATTTAGTCCAAAGAAGTATTAAATTGGTATACTTTCTAGTACACTTAAAAGTATATGGTCTGTAGTATACTTGCTATACTTATACTTATACTGAAGTATACTTAATAAAATGAACTTTACGTATACTACTTTTTGCTAAGGGTAGATTTATGCCCTGGGCGAAAGCCCCCTCGCCCCCCCCCCCCCCCCCCCAACACACACACACACACACACACACAGAGTCACGTGATGTAAACAAATTCACGTAGCCTATGACTTTTTTTTTTTTTACATTTTTCACATAGGTAACAATTATTACATAAAGGTATGTGGGTGACAGTGGGTCTATGTTAATCCGTTTTTAATTTTCCAATTTTTGTTTGGATCATCAAATAAAAAACAAAAAATACAAGCCTGGTTTGTTTTCTTATTTTTATATTCAAAAACGAAAAACGAAATAATTAATTGTTTTTTTGATTTTCCGATTTTGATTTTCAGTTGAATATCAAATGAACGAATGACACGGATTTTTTACAACCATAAACATTCAATATACTGAGTTTACACAAATTTAAAACAAAATAAGAAACTACTTTTTTTCATTCTTACAGTAATCTACACCAAATCGCCGAGAATACCCGATACCACAGCCAACTGTTCGTGCAGTTGAATAGAGGATCAGTGGTGGAGAGTGTGCGACTACCTCTTGCGCCCCCGAGCCGTATGGAGGTGATCCCGAGGAGTGTGAGGGCTTCCTGGCGCAATGTGGACTTTATTTCGCCTATCAATCTGGACTTTCAGACCAGGCAAAGGTATCATTCGTCCTATCTCGCCTTAAGGATAAAGCCCTGAAATGGGGAGCGGCCCTCCTTACTGGAGAATCCCCCCTCCTCAGAAATTACGAACTCTTTAAAAATGAATTTAAAGAGGTATTCTTTCATCCCCGGCAAGGCCGTGCCTGCGGGCAGGATCTGCTGGGGATGCGTCAAGGGAATAAAACTGCTGCTGAGTTCGCCCTAGAGTTCCGCACCGTGGCTGCGGGAAGTGGATGGAACGATGCAGCATTGGTTGACGTCTTTATGGCCAGCTTGCGTCCGCAGCTACGCGCGGAACTCGCGTGTCGCCAAGAGCAAGAGACTCTGAATGGCATAATCCGCCTGGCGATTACGTTTGACCGTTTGCTAACGGATCGCCGTAACCAGCCCCAAGAAGCCAGGAGGAGAATGCCACCCACGAGACCGGAGAACAGACGACAGCGCCCTAATGATCAGAGGGATGAGGAAGTCGAGTCCATGCAGTTGGGAGGCACTCAGCCGGTGCACAAGAGGATTCCTCTAACGCCAGAGGAGAAAGCCCGGGTGAGTAGCTCCATGGTTAACCAACTTTTAACATTGGACATAACGGTGACTCACCGCTGTATCTCTGTGGTTGTCGCTGCCCTAGTCGACTCCGGAGCCGCTGGAAACTTGATGAGCGCTGAGCTGGCTGAAAGGATGAAGATTCCCCTACGGACGCTTACGGAACCTCGCAAAGTGTATGCACTGGACGGCCGGCCTGTGGCAGGCGGTGTTTTGCGTTGTCACACCCCCCCTCACTGTCACTATCCAAGGTGTTACACTCTCCTTAGTGTTTTGTGTTCTCCCAGGGTTAACGCGGGAAATCACATTGGGGTTGCCCTGGCTCCAGGAATACCAGCCAAAAATCAACTGGAGGGAGGGCACCTTAGCGCAGTGGAGAGAGGCGGAGGAACAACCCGCTAACCACGCCCCGTGCAGATTCAATCCACCACCGTCGAGAGTCCTAATGCGATCGACCACCTAACTATTCCTGAGCAGTACCAGGATTTAGCGGAAGTGTTTAGCCCAAAGAAGGCCACACAGCTCCCTCCGCACCGTCCTTGGGATTGCAAAATCGAACTCAAGGTGGGGAGTAAACCCCCAAGAGGAGCAGTCTACCCTCTGTCCCTGGAGGAGGAAAAAGCCATGCAGCAGTATGTCAGCGAGGCATTAGCGCAGGGCTATATCGTCCCCTCCACTTCGCCAGCCTCAGCCAGTGTCTTCTTTGTTAAAAAGAAGGACGGCGGGCTGAGGCCTTGCGTGGACTATCGAGGGCTCAATTCCCTCTTGGTGGGCTACGCCTATCCGCTGCCTCTGGTGCCTTCGGCACTAGAGCAGTTGCGAGAAGCGGTCATCTTCACCAAACTAGACCTACGCAGCGCGTACAATCTCATCCGTATCCGAGAGGGGGATGAGTGGAAGACGGCGTTCAGTACCACGTCTGGACATTACGAGTACCGTGTCTTGCCATATGGCTTGGCATCGGCTCCGTCCGTCTTCCAAGCGTATATCAATGAAGTTCTGCGTGAGTTTTTGGGTAGATGTGTCGCCGCCTACATCGACGACATCCTCATCTATTCTCGCTCCGCAGATCAACATATGCATGATGTGCGAGCCGTACTCCACACTCTCTTGCGCAATCGTCTGTATTGCAAGCTAGAGAAGTGTGCGTTCCATCTACGGGAAGTCAGCTTCCTTGGCTATAACATCCAGCCAGGCTCTGTGCACATGCAGCCAGGTAAGGTGGAGGCGGTAACCGGATGGACTCGTCCGCACACACGGCGCGAGCTCCAGAGGTTTCTGGGCTTCGCGAATTTCTATCGGCGGTTCATCCGCGTTTAGTTCTATCGCGAAGCCTCTAACTGACCTACTGCGCGGTGGAGCAAAAAAGCTGGTCTGGACCGAAGTCGCGGAGAGAGCCTTTGAAAGTTTGAAGCAGGCTTTCGTCCAACGCGCCTGTCCTTCACCAGCCGGATCCAACCAAACCGTTCATAGTAGAGGTAGACGCCTCCAATGTGGGCGTGGGAGCCGTGTTATCTCAGCGGCTGAAGAAAGGCTCTTCTCCTCGCCCCGTGGCCTTCTTTTCAAGAAAACTGTCCGCGGCGGAGTGCAACTACGGAGTCGGTGACCGAGAACTTTTAGCAATGCGCCTCGCGTTCGAGGAATGGAGGCACTGGCTAGAGGGTGCAGCACACCCCTTTCTCGTGTTAACTGACCATAAGAACCTGGAATACCTCCGCACTACCAAGCGAATGAACGCTCGACAGGCACGCTGGTCGCTGTTCTTCTCTCGCTTCCGTTTTCAGGTAACATACAGACCTGGAGAGAAGAATGCTAGAGCGGATGCGCTCTCTAGATCCTTCCCCGGCAGCGCAGATTCGACCAGTGAAGAACCCGTGCTTTCTCCCGAGTGCTTTATAGGAGCGATTAATTGGGAGATCGATCGAGCGATTGAGGCGGCGAATCCTCACCCAGACTGCCCACCAGAAAGAAGGTATGTGCCCCAAGCGCAGCGCACCGCACTGATACACTGGGCACATACCTCCCTCGGCACAGGACACCCGGGTCCACCAAAACTTCCCAGCTCCTAGGGCTTCGCTATTGGTGGCCAGGGATGCATGCGGACGTCCGACTCCACGTCCAATCCTGCCAAGAGTGTGCGCGCAGCAAAGTGCCGAGGACGCCGCCAGCTGGTAAGCTACTTCCGTTACCCGTACCTAAAGAACCTTGGACGCACATTGCCGTCGATTTTTTAACCGATCTACCTGTCTCCGAAGGTAACAACACCATCCTCGTGATAGTAGATCGGTTCTCCAAGATGGTGCGTTTCCTGCCCCTGCCCGGTCTGCCAACCGCCTGGGAGACTGCGGATTTGCTGTTCAGACACGTATTCCGTCAGTTCGGCTTGCCGGAGGATATCGTGTCTGACAGGGGTCCGCAGTTTACATCGAGAGTCTGGCGTGAGTTCATGTCAAAACTGAACATCACTGTCAGTCTCACGTCGGGCTATCACCCCCAGGCGAACGGGCAGGTGGAACGGGTTAACCAGGAACTGGGCAGGTTCCTAAGAGCTTACTGTAGTGAGCATCAGGAGTCATGGTGTTCGATGCTCACGTGGGCCGAGTACGCGCAAAACTCCTTGGTCCAGACCAGCTCCGGAATCACGCCTTTTGAATGCGTACTCGGTCGTCAGCCACCCTTATATCCCTGGAACGTGCCTTCTTCCGATCAGCCTCTTATTGAGAACTGGTGTAAGAGGAGTGAGCGCGTCTGGGAGGACACCCATCAACGCTTGCTTGTTGCTGTAAGACGTTTTCAAGAGAAGGCAGACCGGAGGAGGTCAGAAGCGCCCGAATACAAGGTGGGTGATAAGGTGTGGATATCTACCAAGGATGGAAGGCTTGGAACCCCAGGTAAGCTCGGGGATCGGTACGTCGGCCCTTACGTCATTACTGATTGCATTAACCGTGTGACGTTTAAGGTCGGGTTACCTGGAGACCGAAGAGTGTCTAAGGCGTTCCATGCCTCAGCCTTGAAGCCCTATAAAGAGGGACCCCTGGGGGACCAGGGAGGAAGCGGACCCCCGCCGCCGATGATGCTGCCGGATGGTCCCGCTTATGCCGTCAACCGTATCCTTGATTCCAGGTTCGAGGAGGCGGCATACAATACCTGGTGGATTGGGAAGGTTATGGGCCCGAAGAACGGTCCTGGATTCCGGCCTCCCAAGTTTTGGACCCCTCCTTGCTCGCCGCTTTCCACCGTGAGTACCCGGAGCGTCCTGCTCCGCGACGCCCGGGACGTCCTAGGAAGACGCGGCTGGAGGGATCCTTGGGGGGGGGGATATGTCACGGGAGCCAGGCAGGGAGGCCAGCAGAGGGCGTACACTCGCGCACGCGTATTCACACGCTCTACACCGGCACGCCAGCACACCCCGTCTCACACTAAACCCCTCCCACGCTCACAATCACCAGAATACTAAGCACCTGTTGTACATCACCTTCACAGGTATTTAAGTCCACAGGTCCGGTCGTTCGGTGCTGCTCATTGAGGATCTAGAGAGAGGACCTGCGCATCCCTGCCTTCTAGGAACAGCACCGCTGTGATCCGTACCCGTTACATTATCTATCTCTTTTAAACAAAGTGCGCATCGTGAACACCCTTTATGAATAAGGAACCAACTTCAGCCGCCGATTAAGGAGCTGCGAATAAGTAACCAGACGAATCTGAAGCTGCAAATAAGTAACCAACTTCAGCGTCATCTATAATTTATGGACAGAAATATTGAAATCAAGTACTGTGATTGTCCCAACTCCAAGCCACTTAATTTTTGTATCAGCATTAATTTCTAGAAATTGCTTGGTGACGAAATCAGAAAATTGTTTATATTTAAAGATGTTTTAGAAACTAAATTCAAATGATTACTCCCTACGACTGACATCACCACATTCTATTCTCTGGACTCGACAGCGTGTTGTCAGGACTACATGTACTATGCCGTCATAAGCAAAAAGTGGCAATATTTAAAACGACTGTCTGAACTACTGGCATGTTCGTAGTCGCGCCGACTATTTTTCCTCGCCATTTCTCGTTCGCTTTTAAACATTTTCTGTCAAAACTTTTGAGAATCATCAGGCCTTTTATCGGCAATATGAAGAAGGATAGTCTTCTGATTGTGTCCAGATTTCCTGGTAGAAAGATCGATGATCATTTTCTTCCAGAAATTGGACAGAAACAAGACCTGAGTCAGACCAAACCTGACTCATGTGTGCCACTCTCCCTTCTGAGAGTGGTAGGAACAGGAGTCAAGTTGAGTGGAACTAATGCCATACCGAGGCATCAAGTTACCACCATGAAGTTGATGGATCTCCGGACACCTCACCCACCTCTTTGTGCCAAACAACACCCAAGACAGAGAGCAAGAGTGGACGTGTTGTGGAATCACGAGGTTTCAGACAGTGCTGTGACAAGAGAGCCTCCTGCCTCAACTTGCCTGGGGAGCCAGGACAAGGACAAGGTGCCTAAGCTGCGCAGGCCCAAGATCACTAACGGCATTCCCATAAGGGTCAGAAACTCCAGATTGTCCCAGGCTGCAGCTCCAGTGAAGCTGCAGTGGTCAGAGTCTTGGACTGGACCTCTTTATGACAACGCTTTCTCATGCGTCCATCTCTCCTACCCTGTCTGAATATGTAGGGGTGGAAAATATGGACTCAGACTTGGAGGAGGAGAGCTGAACATGGATGGAAGCCCTTACCTGTGCCGGCCTTTACAACAATCAAGCACAGCACATCATTTATAAGAACATCAAAATCCATAACAATAGATTAATTATAAAATAAAAACTGCATTCTACAGCAGGCTCGTGTATATTCTTTATAAAAAATTGTTTTACTTCTTATTATGGTCCTCTAAACTACACTTTAATATTAAGTTTTTATTCAGAAACAAGTAGCTTATATTTTTTTAATAACCAACTTATTTTCAAGTAGCCTCTCAAAGTTTCTTGTATAATAAAAAACTTAGAATTAAGATGTATTAAATATTTAAGTGCTGTCCACTAGGTGACAGTCTTCATCCTCACAGAGTCCAGAGGTACTCCTATTACAGGAGCCACAATTGATATGCATTTGGCATCAGGCCAGTACTCATTGATTTTATCTGGTTAGTTGGATGATTCTTGTCTGATGATGTGTTCGTTAATCCTATTCTCCTCTTTATGAATTAGTGTCGAGAAATGTGGTGAAAATGGGGGTGGAGATTTTTTTCTAGTGGGGGCAGGTCGGACTAACGATGAGTGAACGGGATGAAATTACATTCCAACATTAAGTTGTCAGCTAGGACAAAAGAACAGCTTGGTAATGGCAGGTTGTATTGACATCCACAAATTGACCTAATTTTCCAGTTCGCTAACAGACCCAGGCTTAAAACATCATAGTCATCCTAGTTGATGATTCATATCGTTATATTTTTATGGCTTTGAAACAATGAAATAAAGATAGAAAACATGAAAATAAATATATGGCATTATTGTTAAAATCATTATTTTATTTATTCAATACTTACTGTGGAGAAGCATAATGGGGGAGTATGATGGCACTTCTAGGAGGAGAACCTTTCCACTTTGAGAGATTGAAAAGCCTGTCTAGACAATAAATGGCCAAAAGTCAAGTCTACCAAGGGTAAACAAGAGGTCATGGTCAAAGTTCCGAGTCAGCCAATGAGAGAATGGCACCAGAACCCTGAAAAAACATTTGTATTAAGGCAGTTAAAAAGTCACTTTATCCAAAAGACTCCATATGGAGTCTGTTTATCCTTCCATATTTATCACATACAGACAATATGATGACAGACCAGCTTTATTCAACTGGGTTACAAAGAAAATAGAAATACTGTTATTTGTAACATATTCATATAGGGTGACCACAAAGAGCTGTTTATAGTCAAGGCTCTACCCAGAAAAAAAGACTGCTATAAGTAGTACAATATGTCAGCCCCGGACCCCTCCCTGTGGGCGTGTGTTCTTGTTGTCGATGTCCTTATGTGTATTTCCGTGGGAGTGTGGGGGGGGTGTGAGTGTTCATTCGTCGCACCTGTAGCTCGTCTCGTCTTCACAAGGGGTTAGTGTTGTTCGTCTATTTAATGTGTGCTTGCGCAGTGTCCCGTGCTCGTCTTTGTTTGAGTCACCGTAGTGGAGTCGTATATGTTAAATGTTTTATGTCAGCGCGCAATAGCGCTTTATGTGAAAACGTGTCTAAATAAAGTTGTGTACAGCTCTGTCACGATTGCTCGTCTGTGCATCCAATTCCGTCGCTCCACCGTGACAGAAAGACGAGCCGCAAACCCCCCGGACCCATGGGCCGTGGACCCGGAGACGGACTCGAGAAGCGAGGGTGAGCGAATAGCCGAATATCTGCGGCAGCACCCTCTCGAGGCCGAGAAGGAGGGGTTGGCGGGCTACTACCGCCGACTTCGCGGAAGCTGCAATGGCGAAGCAAGCCAACCAGCCCGTGGGGGTCTCCTTTCCCGGGGAGGACGAGTGTAAGGCAGAGACGGGAGCGGTGGTCTGGTTGGCCACTGGAGAAATGAGGTATGCCCCCCCCGAGTATGAGTTCGGAGAGGAGGACTCTGAGGAAGAAGGGGGTCCCCCCTCTGTGTGCTCGAAGGACACAGAACGATACGTGGGGGACTACGGCAGCCCTCCCCCCTTCGAGTATGAGTCAGAGCCGGCGAGCGAAGCCGGGGATGACTCCGAGGAAGAAGGGGGTTCCCCCTCCGTGTGTTCAAGGAGCACCGAACGATATGTGGGGGACTACGGCAGCCCCCTCCCCCCGAGTACGAGTCAGAGCCGGCGAGCGGGCCGGGATGACTCCGAGGAAGAAGGGGTTCCCCCTCTGTGTGCTCGAAGGACACAGAACGATACGTGGGGGACCACGGGAGCCCTTCCCCGTCCGAGTACGCGTCAGAGCCGGCGAGCGAAGCCGGGGATGACTCAGAGGAGGAGGGGGGTCCCCCCTCTGTGTGCTCACGGGGCACAGAGGAGTACACGAGCGACGACGCCACTCCTCTCCCCTCAGAGGGAGCGTCGGAGTCAGAGAGCGTGCGGGGCGAGGACATTAGCCCTCCTCCCTCGGAGGACGCGGAGGATTATAGGGAGAGAGGAGAGTACACGTCAGAGGAAGAAGCGATGGAATCCCAGAGGGACAGTGAACGGCTGGATGCCAGCATGAGGAGCTACGGCTCCTCCGAGGTGGAGATGAGCGTTGGGGAGGAACCAATAGTTCCTTCCTCGAGGGTGACGTGGCCGGAGCAGGAGGCCCCAAGGGCTCCGCCAAGTAATGGCCAACGAACCTCGTGGGTGAAGTGGCCGGAGCAGGAAGCCCCATGGGGTCCGCCACGCAAGGGCCAGCAATCTCAGGCAGCACCTCGGAAAAAGGTGGACCATGCCACCCAGTGCCAGGAGTCGGTGAAGGCGCCTGTTCCTCCGGCGGCGGGGAGGAAACCCCCGGATGCCGCGAGAGGAGGGGGGGGGTAGACCGGCAAACCCCAGCAGGTTCCCTGCGTTCACGGGGAAACAGGCAGGGAAGCCGGGTTTCTTATTCCCTCCGCTTCCTCCCTTATTTCCCCAGCTCCCTTCCTTAGTACCTCAGCTCCATATCCCAGTGTTATTGTCTATCCCAGTGTTAATCCCAAATCCCCTTCTTCCTTTTTGTGCCTATGTTAGTTAATGTGCCGATGTGTGTCTTTGTGTCTGTGTCGTTGCCGTTACTGTCTAACGTGTTTTCCCCTGTCTTCCCAGGGAGGTTGGTTTGAGGTGCGTGGCAGTGACGTTCCCCCGGGGGGTGACGACGTCCGGAGTCAGAAGTCCCTGGCGTCCACGGGACCGCCCATAGGTGTGGGTCCGAGGCGTCACATCTACGCTGGGCACTCCGGGGCGGAGTTACCCCTTGGGGGAGGGCTATGTCACGGTCAGCCCCGGACCCCTCCCTGTGGGCGTGTGTTCTTGTTGTCGATGTCCTTATGTGTATTTCCGTGGGAGTGTGGGGGGTGTGAGTGTTCATTCGTCGCACCTGTAGCTCGTCTCGTCTTCACAAGGGGTTAGTGTTGTTCGTCTATTTAATGTGTGCTTGCGCAGTGTCCCGTGCTCGTCTTTGTTTGAGTCACCGTAGTGGAGTCGTATATGTTAAATGTTTTATGTCAGCGCGCAATAGCGCTTTATGTGAAAACGTGTCTAAATAAAGTTGTGTACAGCTCTGTCACGATTGCTCGTCTGTGCATCCAATTCCGTCGCTCCACCGTGACAGTATGACAAAAGAAACAAACTATATACACCTCTCAGTGGATCTGTATGCTAAAAATCACATTCATTGTCATATTTGCTACATTGCTAATATACAAGCTGAGTGACTTCAAATGCCATTTCGTTCAGAGTTTATAAAAAAACTAGCACAATGCAATGTATGAGAAGCTCAACAACAATTCGGTTTGGTCATTTAAGCTATACAAATATTTGTATGAAAATCAGCTGAAAGAAAATACATATAAAGAAACTTTTGTACATTTCTGATGTTCTGAACACAGAATGGAACAGTAGAGTAGTTTGAAGCACATTCAGAGCTTTATCAAAAGCTTCATCATACGTAGTGTCACATGTAATGCATCCAGTGTCAGGCTGACAGAATCCTGTGCTTCTGTGCTTGGTTCAGTGAGTGAAGACATGCACAAGGTCCCAGAATGGGGCTTTTCACAGAGTAAACCTCACCACACATTCACACCAGCCAGCAGAACAAACCACCACAGAGGAACAATCAGAATGTCTCATACATAGAAGACCATCTTCGCAATGGCTGTGTATGGGACTACAACCTCCTGAAGAGGATCATTTCCAGTCCCACTCCTGTTGACAGGTACTGTACAATGGTTTTTACCTTTAATGGCCTTTCTTCTCAGTTTTGTTTTCAGCCTATTTGTAATTGTATGATTTATAATTGCCATGTGTGTGTTTGTTGTAGGCTGATTGAGGAGCTTCAGGTCAGGGGAACGTCGTTGTGAACATCCCCAACCCAGACCCCACCCCTGTCACTCCTGATGTTGCACCCGCTGCTAATCAGGGGTTGGCTATGGCTATGTTGGAGAAAGAAAATAAGATCAATAATTTTAGTTACTCTGGTGACAGGTTCTGATTACCAACCTTTGTTTAAGGTTTAATTGCACTTGGGTCTATAATTGATTACTGATTGGCTGCTGCTGGTCTAGAGGTTATCCAGAAATGAGCATTTGCAAAGCAGATTCCCCTTGATGATGTTTGTCAGCAACACATCCACCAAGGTCGACTTTGTTACATCCCACAAGGTCTCATTGTTCTGAAAATCTACAGTAAGTCGACACTCATCCAGACCATCAAAGAGGAAAATGGTCTTGTAAGCATCACAGTCTATTAACTGTAATTGTTTGCTTCTGGAAAAAGGTTGAGTTTGTGTACATCAATTTA
>JAGXOD010000059.1:0-30000 GCA_020368025.1 Brachyhypopomus occidentalis
GAGGGTTTAGGTTAGGGGTTGTAGAGGGTTTAGGTTAGGGGTTGTAGAGGGTTTAGGTTAGGGTTAGGGGTTGTAGGGGTTTTAGGGTTGTAGAGGGTTTAGGGTGGGGGTTGTAGGGTTTAGGGTTTAGGGGAGGGTTAGGGTTTAGGTTAGGGGTTGTAGAGGGTTTAGGTTAGGGGTTTAGGTTAGGGGTTGTAGAGGGTTTAGGTTAGGGGTTGTGGGTTGTAGAGGGTTTAGGGGTTTAGGGTTTAGGGGTTGTAGAGGGTTTGGGGTTTTAGGTTAGGGGTTTAGGTTAGGGGGGGTTTAGGGTTTAGGTTAGGGGTTGTAGAGGGTTTAGGTTAGGGGTTAGGGGGGTTAGGGGGGGTTTAGGGTTTAGGGGGTTTAGGGGGGGTTGTAGGGGTTTAGGTTAGGGGTTAGGGGTTTAGGTTAGGGGTTGTGGGTTAGGGGTTGTAGAGGGTTTAGGTTAGGGGTTGTAGAGGGTTGTAGAGGGTTTAGGTTAGGGGTTGTAGAGGGTTTAGGTTAGGGGTTGTAGAGGGTTTAGGTTAGGGGTTGTAGAGGGTTTAGGTTAGGGGTTAGGGGTTTAGGGTTAGGGGTTAGGGGTTTAGGTTAGGGGTTAGGGGTTGTAGGGGTTAGGGGTTGTAGGGTTTTAGGTTTTAGGGTTTAGGGGTTTTAGGGGTTGGGGGGTTAGGGGTTAGGGGTTGTAGGGGGGGTTTAGGGGTTTAGGGGGTTAGGTTAGGGGGTTTTAGGTTAGGGTTTAGGGGTTGTAGGGGTTTAGGGGGTTAGGGGTTGTAGGTTTTTTGGGTTTAGGGTTTTTAGGGGTTGAGGGGGGTTAGGGGTTGTAGGGGTTTAGGTTAGGGGGTTTAGGGTTAGGGGTTGGGGTTTAGGGTTTAGGGGTTGTGGGTTTAGGGGTTTAGGTTGGGGGTTGTAGAGGGTTTAGGTTAGGGGTTGTAGAGGGTTTAGGTTAGGGGTTGTAGTGGGTTTAGGTTAGGGGTTGTGGGTTGTAGAGGGTTTAGGTTGTGGGTTGTAGAGGGTTTAGGTTAGGGGTTGTGGGTTGTAGAGGGTTTAGGTTGGGGGTTGTAGAGGGTTTAGGTTAGGGGTTTAGGGGTTGTAGAGGGTTAGGGGTTAGGGGTTAGGTTAGGGTTGTAGAGGGTTTAGGTTAGGGGTTAGGGGTTGTAGAGGGTTTAGGTTAGATCAGTATGGTAGTACTTTGGCTCCATCTACTGGCCAAACACTGGAACTGACTGAAACGTATTGCTTACATGAAACACTACACACAAAGCTAATCTCAGCATGTGATTTAATTCTATGATCTAAATCATTTTGCCAATACAATGAATTTTGATCTTTTTGGCCTTTATGCCTCAATTGAATCTTTTTTTTGCACAATCATTTATTCATGTATGTATTTATGAAACAGCTTCTTTCCACTTTTAGGTCTAAAAGACCTTTTGGGCCTCTTTTTGCCTATTGAGGCCAAAATTCCTATATATATATATATATATATTATTATATTTATTCTATTTTTATTTCATGTATGTAATTATTTCCTATTTATGTGTGTACTTCTTTATTTATTCACTCTTTTCTTTTATTCATACTGGGTTTTACAAATATATTTATTATGGCGACATAATGGTGGAAAAAAGTTTGATAAAATAGTTTAGAAGTCTGTCCTAGCATTTTGTGGAAAACGATCCACAAATAGTTCCTCCCATTTGCTGATATACTGTCAGTCAAAGCATGTGTAGGGAAGAGATATAACCTCCACTGATTGGCTGAGACATGTGTGTGCAGTATAGTGGAGATGTGTCCTATCCTAATTGGTTGTAAAAGAAAGAATGGGGTGCGGAATTCAAATTTGGTTGCACTCCGTCCCTCTTCCCCCTCAAGTACCAGGTGTGGGCAATTAAGGAATAAGTGGGAGATTGGGAGCAGGGCAGAAACCATGTCTGATAAGACCTTGTAATGGCTTGGTGTGTTGTATTGGGAATGAAATTTGCAAGGTAAGTGACCATACCTAGAAATTGCTCCACATCTCTTTTGCATTGTGGTGTTAGCATTTTGTTTTAGAGCCACAATCTTATTCTGATCTGGTTTCAAGCAATCTTTTGTGAATGTGACCCATATATTTAATTTCCTCTAGGCTCACCTTGCGCTTTTCTTTGAGTTCAGTATCAATTTGGATGGTTTTTCCCTCTTGGCAGCCTATGCATTTCACTCTGCTGATAAACTGCATTTCTTCACATTCCTGAATTCCAATTCCAAGTATTGGTTTGGTGTTGGTTTTTGTGACAGTGAATTCCAAAACAAAACATTTTTTTGTATTTGACTGTCCAATTGCACTTTCTTGTCTCCAGTGTAAGTCGACAGTTTGACATTTGTCTGTCTGTCTATTCTTTGCAGTAAACTGTAAGCAATTGCATTGGCTTGCCCACCAGTATCTAGTTTGAATTGAACATGCTTGTGTTCCATTTGTAATTAAACAGTCCATTCATCCGTGTGGTTATTTCCATCATTCCAAGATGGCAGCTTGTCCATTTGTTTGTTCTATGTCTGTCTTAACTTTTTTGCTTAAATTATTTTCAGAATCTGCTTCTGAGGATCAACTGCCAAACCATCTGCCCTGTAATTGTTTTGTTAACTGCTACATGTCGACTGAGGCCTGGTCTGTGGCCTCCCCTCTTGTTGAAGCAAATCCTGTAGGCCATGAATCTATTGTAGTGTGGCTAGTCTGTAGCCTAGACCTGCAGCTGTAATATGAACCAGGACTCATCAAAATGGAATACCAGAGATTCTGAAGTTTGTATTTGCCTGATGTTGCCACACTACAGAGGCCTGTGCTCCTTGCTGTTTGATGCTGTCTGTTTTAAGATGGCAGCAGTGGGTTAGTTGTTTATCTGTCTGTTTTTATGCAATTTTTTTGCAACATTCAGGCTTGAATTAGTAGTATTCTCCATAAACGGTATACTTATTCAATTATGGATTGTTTTATATTGGATGTTACTGGATTACAACTGAACTTTTAAACATTTGACTACTAAGGCCTGAGACATGGGCCACCAGGAAATTATCTGCATGATCTGAGGCCTAAACGCTAAAGTTTTACTGTGCTGGGCCTTCTTGGAATCTACTTGGGCCTATCTGGGGAAAACGGCATCTTAAGGGACCAAACACTTCAAACATCATCGGAGCGGTAAAGCTTGTTTGGATCCTTTTTTGGATTTGAGTCAGGGATTCATTTCTGCTGTTGGATTTTGTGGCTTGCAAACAGTGACTGAGCATGTACACAACTTTCACAGTAGCTTTATCTACTGATGGTTCCTGAACTGATCATCCATTTCTCTGTCTCTATACTGATGTCTTAATGGCTCAGTCACATGGAAGAAAGTCTTTATTTGACATCATTAGCCCATAACTGATGAGTTAATGAAGACACAATGTTGGTATAGGGAAGACTGCTGGTAGAGAGAGGATGGAATAGGACAAAGGATGGACTAGGAGAAAGAGAAGGTTATGAGAGAGAGGGAGAATACCAGAGTGAGGTGGGTAATAGAATAGTTTGGAAAGAGAAGAGGCTAGAGGAGTGAGGAGAACGGCAAAATAGGTGGTCAGCAGAGATACTAGGACATCTAGGAAAAGGGTGAGGGAGATTAGCAGAGCAGAGGCTCAGACAGCAAGGAGGAGGGTGAGAAGGCTAGAGGAGACTTGAAGGGTGAGGAGGATGGGTGAGGAGTTAAGCAAAGAGTGGAAGCCAAGAAAGGTGACAAGTGAAGAGTCAACCCTTCACTCTCTTCTATCCTTCCCACAAACTCTGTTACAGAAGAATTTTCACAGCATGGAAGCATATGAAAATCATACCTTTGATGACAATGTGTCTCTTCAGGGTCACCATATTGTCTGTGTAGGGGTAGCAAACTTTCAGCTCCTCAAAAAGAACTAGAGCAACTTTTCTATCTGTGATTAGTCACTTCCAGATTTGAAGACCAGCTAGATGAGGGCAAGTGATAACTGATTAACTGCTGGTGTTTGGTTGCCAGAGTAAGTGCAATATTCCTGAAATTATTTGTATGTCTGGCAACTTGTTTAAAAAAAATGTTCTGCCTCAAATCTTATCGTCCATACAGCCACAAGAGGCCCAAAGCACATGATCAAGCGTGGATAGTGCTCAAGACGGTGGTGTTTAGGTTTCAGTGTCTCACCTGGGATAAGCTCAGTCTCCGTCTGTGCTCAGACTCTTTGACATTAAAGTAGGCAATTGTCTCTCGGGTATGAACAGGTGCTACAGCCAACTCTATGATTTCCTTTAGGTCTAGTAACACTTGACAAGCAAGCTCACCTTCTGGTATAAGGTCTCCTATCAGAATTGGGGGGAAATGTATAAAGCGCCAATTCCCATGGGCGTTGCCACCTACTGTTTTCCTAATGGAATAGGTATGTCTTATAAGGTGTGGCCGATTCAATCAAAGGCTCTCCCACAAACCCCTGTTGTCATGTATTATCAGGATGTGGAAACAGAAAGTCACAGTTCCTCCTAAACCCCAACCTAAGCCTAAACCCTAACACAATATGGGCTGCTACAGAGGAGGATGTAGTGTTTAAAAGGATCAAACATATTCTGAGGTACACTCATCATTCTGAGGTACACTACTGACGGTGTGTCTTAAAAATTCTTTACTAAATGCTTTAATGTTAGTGCTCTGTTTGGCCTGCACAAAACAAACCCTTATCAGCCCAAAACTCTAATCAGACTTAACATTCAAAAACAAAGTTTTTACCTTCTGGTTAGTCTAATGATAGTATGGAGAATAAAGATGACCTGCTCCAGGCACCTTCCCTTTGATTCCCTGAAGTCAGTGGACATCAGAAGATGTGATAGGCCCCAATGTTTATTCCAATCACAAGGTTGCTTAGAGACAGTGAATAATGTTTACTTCAGCTCCGGCATTACCCTTGGCTTCTTTCTCATCCACATTGGATTTTGTGGAAATCGTCAATTCCCAAATCCGAACAATAGCCCTGCTTAAGAAATCAATACCTGAACCATTAAATCAGTATAACAGTGAGGACACAAACTTGTGAAGTGTTATTTGACACCACAGAAGGTACAGGTAAACTTACTCTAGATTCTGTTTTCCACAATCCGAATCCATTCTCTTGAAGTCATTTAACTCAGACATGGACATTTGAAGTCTTTCAGCAAAAAAAAATATTGTACTCAGATACTGGTCAAGGGTTGTTATGTCTGCTGTATCTAACAGAAGAAAGATAGCTCTTATACTGAACTGTTGGCAATAAAGCCTAAAGGCTTGTTATACTGGTTAGAGTGCAGACATTTCTGATGATACATCTTAACTTTGCCACTAGATGGCACAGTACGCCCAGCTATTATCTTCAGTAATAGCCTGGTATATGCTTAAACATTCCATTTCTGTCATAGAGGGACAATAAATCTTATTCACCAGTTTAGCCGTAGCAACAGCATCAAATGTACCCTCCATTGTCTCCTTTCACAAATGTAGAGTTCATAATTCCATAGGTATAACCCGACCTTTGAACCCTAAACTTAACCCAGTATTAATAATCATCCAATCCTGCTGGGACCATAGCTCTTATTTCTCAGGATAAAAAATAGTGTTCAACACAATGTAGAGCAAATCAGCACTGATATGTACAGTGGCTGGTTGATTCAGTCTCACTACAAATGCAAACTTGATCAAAACGGAGTCAAACATTAAACTCAGATATAGAAAAAAAATTTATTACAAAAATATTCTTGTAACAGCCTTACATAAACTCCCTAAGAAAACTATCATGTGTGCAGCAGGACATGCATGTATAATCTGACAAGGGAAACGGCACATTATAGAGCAAAGAGCATAACATGTAAAGGTTAGAGTTAGGGTTAGGTTTTAGGGTTTAAGGTTAGCAACCTGCTGCCTATTTTAGTGTGTTTGCAGACTGTGATATATAAATTTATTTCACAAAACTTTATAAAATATTTCTGAAGCAAACATGTTATGCAAATATTGCAAGTAAATGTGAATGTAAGTGTATTATTCTGTTTCAGCAAAGTGCACATGAGCCGCTCTGACACTGCAACACTCAGACAAGATCAATACATACTAGAAAAATAGAGCTGGCAAGTAATATAGATGAAAGTAATTTCTCCTTCTCTTCACCCAGTCAGCTTCTGTTTCCTGATGTGATTGATCCAGTCTGGGCAGAGTCCTCATAATAATAATAATAATAATAATAATTATAATACAATGAAAAAAACATGAATGTCACAGTACGTGTTGCGAATATGTAAACAGAACTGCAGAACAGAATCTATTCTCATCATTTCATCAGACACATTTCAATATTCAAACATTTGTATAGCACATATGCATTTATTTTTGTATGGCATTTTAAAAATTTTGGTAAAAGAAAAACAAAAAGTTTTGCCTCTTCTTTATATTGCCTGTGTCAGGGTTTTGGTTGGGGTTTTAGTTAGATTTGGATTGTGCGCTTAGTTTCCAGGTGCAGTTTAATTTGCTTTTATGTGTGATTGTACAATTATGTCAATTATAATGCAAAACAAACTGATTTATGTCCACTACACATACAAAGACTTTTTCCATCCTGAGAGTTTTTCAAAATAAATGTGATCTGTCAGAATGGCTATATCAGGAATGTTTGTCTATGCTCTACTTGAAAATTTCAAGCTACATTTGCATCACTGTTTGTGGGTAAAGTAGTTCAAACTCAAGTTCCTGGTCTCCAGTCTTTGTGACAGAGACCCGCTGCCCATGCGAGGGCAGCCAGTTAGCACTTGTAATGAAAATGCTCATGCACTTTTCCATCCAGGTGAGCATGTGAGTGTGTGTGTGTATGTGTGTGCATGTCTGGATACACCTTGGAGTAAATATTTGAGGAGCTTCCAAGGGCAGCTGCACCCATAGCTAGGTACCTCTGGGTGGGGAAATCAGGATTACAGCTGCCAGGGGAGGTCAGGTGTTTGTCCTGGGCAGGATGGTCCCGCTGGGGCACAGGTCTGCGCGGGAGGCCCTGCTGGAGGCGGCTGTGGCACAGCCAGAGTACTATGGTACCCATCATGAGGAGAGCTACTGCTGGGATACCAATAATCAGAGGCCAGGGGAGACCAGAGTTCAGGTGGGGAGGAGACACTGGTTTCTCAGCCTGGGGATCTACACGCACACACACATAAACATAATACACACATTTACACACACAGACACAAAGACGCACAAACACGCACACACACACACTGTTCACCAATGACACAAATTCAGTAGCTGCAGACTTCAGAAACAATCACATTTTTAAAATCAAAATCATTTGTTTTCAAAAAGTTATTCAGCATTAGAAACAATATTAATGTACTTTAACATTTGGAAAGGCAGCAATCCCAAGTCCATCAGGCAACATCTTTAAACAAGAAATGACAAAGGTACAAGCAAACACACACACACACACACACACCTGGAAGTACAGTGAGGTAGGCACTGCGGAAACTGTAGCCCATGGTGTTTGCTCCCAGGCAGATGTACATTCCTGCATCCTCATCATGGGCATTTACAATGGCCAGCTTGTTGAGGTAGGAGCCGTCGGGCCTGGACCAGACACCTCCTGTGGGCAACACCATGAAGTGCTGACCCCCAACCTCTAGGGTGGAGTTGGAGTGACCCTCCATGCCTGACTCCACACGCTTTAGCCACTGGATGACAGGTTTTACATCACTGTGGACCTTGCACTGGAAAGAGGCTGCACCTCCAAATTCCACTGTGGTGTTGACTGGGTGAGATCCTGTCAGGACAGGCTTGGAGTTTGTGCGTTCTGTAAACAACCAGTAGAGACAGTCCTTTCTATATAGAGGCTGCATATCTGAATCTTGCTGCATATGAAACATAATTTTCAGACAAAAAGAAATTATTTAGGATCATCATTAACAATTACATACAGGTTTCCGGGTTGTCACGTGGCATGGAGTAGACGTGGGTTGGGGAATCTCCACGGAGCAAAGTTTTAAATTGGGCTTTTAATGCAATTATACTTTTACTTGCCTTCCTATCAGCCACTGTGAGAGTTTAAAGTAAGCAGGGTGCTGTTAGTCACTACCTGGGTTAGGGTTACGTGGTTACCTTATGTTACCCTAACCCTAACCCTAACCCTAGCCCTAACCCTAACCCTAGCCCTAACCCTAGGTTTAAAGTAAGCAGGGTGCTGTTAGTCACTACCTGGGTTAGGGTTAGGTGGTTACCTTATGTTACCTTAACCCTAGCCCTAACCCTAGCCCTAACCCTAACCCTAACCCTAACCCTAGCCCTAGGTTTAAAGTAAGCAGGGTGCTGTTAGTCACTACCTGTCATGCCTTCAAAAGCTACTAAAACGAATAAGGAATCAGGACAAGCAGCCGCTGACAGCCACTCAACTCATCCATTACAATAGGTTACTTCCCCAATCCTGTAAACTAGCAGTCATTAAACCTCTGATCAAGAAACCAAATCTTGATCCAACTGTACTATCTAGTTACAGACCCATTTCGAGCCTATCGCTGTGGCCCAACAATTATGCTTATATCTGCATAGGAATCACGTATCATGTATAATTATTATTATAATTAATGTAAAAATACTAATGCCTCCATCCCATTTGTGTAGATATTTCCAACTTAGATGCTGCCTTTCCTCCCTTGTTCCTAATTATATTCAACTTTCTGAAGGACCTTGGGATGAAATTCTGTGTCTGGAACCCTTTGGAAATCTCTGATATCCAGTATTTATTTTAAACTTCTGGATTTAGATGCACAAATCTTTGATTAAGTCAAGGTGTTGTGGGAACGTGAATTAGTTATGACCTTCACAGAGCAATGGTGGGACAGAGTGTGACCCAAACCCTAACCCAGACTATTTAAGGTATTGCATAGAGTCCATCAATCCAAATCTCAACTTTCTAGATTCTACCCTAACACTCTCACTGATGTATGTGATAAATGTGGATCTTCACCCTGTAACTTAAGTCTTATGTATTATTTTTTTCCAGCACTTCGAAGATTTTGGATTAACTATTTTGAAACAATTTAAAAGGTTTTGGGGACCAAGGTAAAAATGTGTCCATCCATCGCAATATTTGGTTTTCCTATAAATGAAAACTCAAGCACTAAAACTGAATTGGATATAGTGTCATTCACCTCTCTATTGGCAAGGCGCTGTATATTGTTTGTATGGAAGTCTTCAAGATCTCCTTCAATTGCCATGTGGCTCAGTGACAAATTGGAAAAAGTCAGATTCACACTGACAGGCAGCACTGCTGCATTTTATTCAAAAGGTAATTCAATTCTTTTCTTGTATATTTTGACTCACTTCAGACTGCCAACTGATTATCCCCCTTTTTTCCTTTAACTATTAATAGTAGTACTGTAATAATATTACTGATCACCCTTCCCTATAATTATTTTCCTTCTCCATATTGTTCATTTAGGGGTTTTCTTTTCTTATATCTTATTTCTTTTTAATTATTTAATTCTTTTTTTCTATTTCCTATGTGTGGGTTACTATAAAAAACTGAGGTTGTCTTTGAGTCGAACGCAGGGCTTTGTATGTTATGATTGTTATGTGTATCGTTGTTTCCATTTTTTGTGCCAAATTCATGAATAAAAATAATTCTAAAAAAAAAACAATTACATACAATTATTATACAAAGAAAAGGGTAATTGTGATTACTTGGTATTCTAATTGTAGAATATCTTAGTTTGAGCTAGATGCACATTCATTGACTGAGTCCATTAACCAACACATCGACTCACCAATAACGTCCAACTTGTAGGTGGCATTGATGTGTCCAGCTACGTTGGACACACGGCAGGTGTAGCGGCCGCTGTCCTGAGGCTGTAGGTTCTTCAGTGTGAGTGTCCAGTGGGGGCGCTGAGCACGCTCAGACAGGGCCAGCTGCACCTGATCCTTCCACCATGTGATGAGTGGCGTGGGGAAGCCACTGGCTGAACACTTCAGCCGCACAGAGCTGCCCATTGGTCGCTCCACAACCCGCCTGCGCATCTTTGTCGGTTGGCTGAAACGGGGCTTCTCTGTGGACACAATGCAGCTTAATTCTGTATTTACCTCTTATGAAGACAATTCACTTCAGATTCAAGTAGTTAGTACATTGAAACAGCATGATGTACAATGAAAAGCAATTAGGTTTTCCCCATTGTAATGAAATATAGTAGTAAGTAGGAAGGTAATTGAGAAACATTACACTATGTAACATTGAACGTGTTACATAACCCCAAACTACTACATATACACTAATACCTATAACAAGAAGACCCAGAAAAGCATGGGAAGTATTACATTAATACATTATTACACACATCTGGCTCATACATTCCCCTAGTGAAGGAAGGTCTTCATATACCTGCTATATTATTACACAAATTTGCCTCATACATTCACTCTGACATGCTGAATTAGGGTTAATATATATATATATATATCTCTTTTTGAATGATTCCCAATGCAGTGTTGTAACGCTTTAGAACTTGGAAACGGACACAAGTGCTGAAGAGAGCTTAATTTATTTTCAGAAGCTTCCTGGAGGCTAACCGTACCGACCCGTCTGGCACGGGGATGACGAGGCATATTCACGAAAGACAACTCCTGAATAACAGAACCCAATTTAACATAAAACAAAACAGAAATGAAAACACGATACGAGAGTACTATAGAAACCAGGATATTAGGAAATATAAAAAGGCAAGGAAATCTACCAAAACAAAGGGTTTTATAAGTATAACTAATTGACACTATCAAAACAAGTGTGCATTAAGACAGAGAAACAAACAAAACGGGACACACCAAATGGTACAGAACCACGGATACAAAATATCATAAATACACAAATCTAATCCAAACTGGCAAAGACACAACCTAACCGAGACTCCAACAATATGCTAATACAACTAAGATGAAATGTATATTTAAACACAGGTAAAAAATACATAGCACACAAAACTCAATAACAAGAAATCGCGAAGGACAGAGAATCACCAGCAACATAAACCAAATCTTCGATAACAGAAAATCACGAAGGGCAGAGGATGACAGGCAGAGACAAATCAGCAACTAAGGAAAATGGGCAAACGTTACGCCGACAACTGGACAGGTAGACTTAATTCAGCAGTAGGAAAAGGGAGAACGAGGCCACGACAGACAGGTAGACTTGCGTCAAAGTACTGAACACAGGGGGAATATAACCCAACTTAATCACCAGTGAAACTAGAGACAGATGAATGTGACTACAGTGGGTGGGGTGAGAGAGGGCATGACAAACAAAAGAAAACCACAACGAAGGTGAAACTAGAGGGGCATAATAACCTAATACAAAGGTGACAAGTGAAGTAGGCATGACAAGTGTCTAAAATAAATATCTTTGCTGTTTATAATCTTTGCTGTTGTTTTGAAAAACTTGATTACTGGATGTATAAAGCTAGGCTCACATTTAGGCAAGACATCTGTTACTGGCTAGCTAGTTAGCACTAGTAGTCATGTAGATAATGGTGATGAAGATAAGGGACTTTGAAACTCTGAGGGTTTTGATTCCTTTGATGAAGATGAATATGAAAATAAAAGATTGATGGCTAAATTTTACTTTACAATATCGCTCAAATAATAGTGGACTTGCACAGCTAGGTTCACATTTAGGCACATCTGTTACTTGCTAGCTAGCAGAGACTAGTAGTCATGTAAATAATGGTGATGATAAGGGAGTTTGAAAACCTGAGGGGTTTCATTCCTTTGATGAAGACGAAAATGAAAATAAAATATTGATGGCTAAATGAATGTTACCTTCCAATATCACTCAAAATAATACTGGACTTACACAGCTAGGTTCCCATTCAGGCATGTTGTGTGCTACTAGCTAGCTAGCTGGCTAGCTAGAAGCTGCTTCTGTTACCCTACTCCTAAAACCTAACACTAACATTAACCCATTTGCCGCCTCTCTCTTGCCCATCTGTCCACATTTGATACTTTTGATTGTAACATCGCATTTGTGAGGCCATGGAAAATTACTTTTAATCTGTGCCTAGAAGGCAACTCAGGAGGGGAAAGCGGTTCTTCTCAATCCCACCATCACGCCTCCCATAGAGGAAGCAGAACTGGAGGACTCTGATGGGGGTTTGCCCATCACTTGGGCTGAGGTGACCAGGGTAGTTGTGAAACTCCTTGGTGGCTCCGGGGGTGGATGAGATCTGCCCTGAGTCCCTTAAGGCTCTGGATGTTGTGGGACTGTCCTGGCCGAAAAGGGGTGTCCAACACTGCATATACATCGGGGGCTGAGCCTCTGGACTGGCAAACCAGGGTGGTGATTCCCCTTTTTAAGAAAGGGGACTGGAGGGTGTGGGCTCCAACTATTGTGGGATCACACTCCTCAGCCTCCCCAGTAAGATCTATGCAGTGATATTGGAGAAGAGAGTCCAGTGGATAGTCAAATTTTGGTTACAAGAGGAACAATGCGGGTTCCGTCCTGGTCATGGAACACCTTGCAAGGGTCCTAGAGGGTGCATGGGAGTTCGCTCACACGGTCCACATGTGTTGTGGATTTGGAGAAGGCATTCGACCGTATCTCTCGCAAGGCTAACCCTAGGCTCCTTCCTCTTCCAACATGACTGTGCACCAGTGCACAAAGCAAGGTCCATAAAGACATGGCTGGCAGAGTATGGTGTGGATGAATTTGACTGGCCTGCACAGAGTCCTGACCTCAAACCAACAGAACATCTTTGGGATGAATTAGAGTGGAGACTGAGAGCCAGGCCTTCTTGTCCCACATCAGTATGTGACCTCACAAATGTGTGAATACTTTTGGCAATATAGTGTAAATAAAAGACTTTCAAAATAAAAGCAGCACAGTATTCATGGTGTAAGCTAGTTTTCATTTACATTTCTTGTTTGTGAGTGACTGCACATTGGCACATTAGAAAGAGTTAGGGTTGGGGTTAGGGTTAGAGTTAGTGTTAGGAGTTAGGGTTAGTGTTTAGGTTTTAGGGATAAGAGTTTAAAGAAGAATGGGTTAAAAATCTTTTGGTGCGCAGGCAGACTAATGCATCCAGTGGGCGAGGGGGAAGGAAAGAGGGAGGAGCCAGGAGGGGGGAATAGGTTTTAGGGCTGCGGGAGGGGGTAGGTTGAGCTTAAGGTTGGTGAAGGGGGGTTAGGGTTAGTGTTAGGGGTTAGTGTTAGTGGTTAGGGTTAGTGTTAGGGGTTAGTGTTAGGGGTTAGGGTTAGTGTTAGGGGTTAGGGTTAGTGTTAGGGGTTAGTGTTAGGGGTTAGGGTAGGTTAGGGTTAGTGTTAGGGGTTAGAGTTAGTGTTTAGGTTTAGTGTTAGTGTTAGGGGTTAGGGTTAGTGTTAGGGGTGAGGGTTACTGCAAAATCACCGATCTACTTTTCACATGTCTCAATTTTATCCCTTCTTTTTAATCTCTTGCTTTTCACCCATTGAATTCAATTCATTTAAATGCCTTCTGGCTCTTATGTTTTAAACACTGTAGCCAAAATTCTTCATTCATCCTTTTTCAAGCCCACTGACTGTATATCTCCTTCAGATAGAACTACTAAACACAGTGTACAGATTGATGTACTGTGTATAAACACCAAACTGCTGATGACTCCTGAATCCATGTCTTCTGTCCTTTTTCACCCTGCCATCCTCTCATAAGAAACCACTGAATTAATAACTCCTAATTTTCAAGTTATAATAATTTGTTGAAAGGACTCAACAGGCAACACCAAGAACCAAACTGCATTTTATTTTGATTGCACTCATCTATCTATATCAAAAAATCAATCAAAATGTATATATATAGCACTTTTTAAAACAGTCACAAAGCAGCTTTAAAAGAGTCCAAGTCCCCAGTGAGCAAGCCAAGTGTGACAGTGGCATGGAAAAACTCCCTATGAGCCTGAGGAAGAAACCTTGAGAGGAACCAAGACTCGGGGGTTGGGGGCACGACACCCATCCTCTTCTGGCCGACGCCGGTCACCACTATCACCCATTCTATATTTTCATCCATCCCTCCATCCTCCTATAGGAACGCCCTGATTTATCAATTGCATTAGCTGAAAAGGTAGAATAACTGAATTTGCTGTACTAGACCCTACTGGGAACGTTTATACTGATTCAGTTAACAGTCTTCATGATGTAACAATAGGCTTTGTCAATACAACTCAAAGTTTGTTTACAAACTATTCCATAAAAATCTACCAAAAGACAGAAAGATATAATTACTTAGTACTATTACTGATGTTAATATTTTTATGATAAACTGAAACACATGTATATGTGAGATCATTGTGCTGGATTATGGTGTATTTCAGATGGTGCGCTGGATTGGGCAGTGTGTATTTGAGATGGTGCGCTGGATTGGGCAGTGCGTATTTGAGAAGGTGCGCCTGATTGTGGTTTGTATATGTTAGAAGGTGTGATGGGCAGGGAGTTTGCTAATAGCATGGTAACAACATGGTAACCACGCAGTGACAACGCGATAACATGGTAAATTAGGAAAAGTAGTGTGGGACTGGCTGGGAGTTGTTAGTGGTTACTGTGGGGGGGGGGGGGTGTTTGGATGTGAGTGTGGGTATGAGGATTCTGTGAAGAATGGGTGTGAGAATGTGTGTACATGTGAGCAAGATGGTGTTTGTGAGCGTGTGTGATTGCTGTGTGTACATTGCTTTTACCCCATGATGGTCCGGTTGGATCCTGCCCAGGTGGTGGTGTGGCAGACATCGGGGGCTTGTTCTCAGCTACAGCATCATCTGAAACACCAGAAACCAGAAATGAACCTGTGTCTCATCATTGAGTCTGTATCTGTGTGTTGGGTGTAATGTCAGTTCAGAAAGGAGGATTTAGAGAAGACTTTCCCTGATTCAGCACAGCACTCTCCCTTTACAGAATGGTTATATATTCTTTCATATACTCCATGTGTAATTACTGCCTCATTTCAACTACTCCACTACTTACCTGTAAAATTGAGTATTTCATGTCAAAAATGTGTGCTGTGCAATCGCTTTAAGATTATCAATGTCCCTAAAATATGATTATTGGAACTTGATATAATGGTTAGTACCCTAACAGTATAAAGCCTAACACATTTGTGTAGCTCTTTTCAAACACAAGCAATTCCAAGTGCTTCACATATAAGAGCTACTACACAGATAATTAAAATGACTGATAAAAAGAAAACAGGGGCGGCATGGTGGTGTGGTGGTTAGCACTGTCGCCTCACAGCAAGGCGGTCTGGGTTCGATTCTCAGTCTGGGCTGCTCTGTGTGGAGTTTGCATGTTCTCCCTGTGCCTGCGTGGGTTTTCTCCGGGTACTCCGGTTTCCTCCCACAGTCTAAAGACATGCGTCCTAGGTTGATTGGTTACTCTAGATTGCCCGTAGGTGTGAGTGTGTGTGTGCGTGTTGGCCATGTGGTGGACTGGCGAACTGCCCATGGTGTACCCTGCCTTCGCCCAGAGATGCTGGGATTGGCTCCAGCCCCCCCGTGACCCCGACTAGCGGGAATAAGCGGTACGGATAATGAATGAATGAATGAAAAAAGAAAACATAAAATGAAAAGCATTTCAAGATGTAAATTATCTAGTATCCAATGCAAATGTTAAAATTATAGTGCTAAGAGTACAATTTAAACATTTTAAACATTTAAAGTAGGTCCCAAATCCTATAACCCATATAAGATGGTTTTTAGTTTAAGCACTGGGTGTTAAACTGACTCTTGCCATAAAGACCAGTTAGTTGATCCTAATGATCTTTTCTTTTTCTCTTCTTTTTTATTTTTCCGTGTTTATGCCAATGCAAATGCATGCTTCTTTGCAAATGCAAAAATGTCTGTCTTTGTAGCTTTGAGTTCAGCTTAATTTCATGCGAGGCCTGAATGGTTTCAATTGCATCAAACAGCCTTTTATCTTCACTGTTTTTTCTGCAACACTCTTTCTTCTGTTCCTCACAAGCATGAATTCATTTGTGTCCATATGCAAGTCCACAAGGCTTTGAAGTCCTTGCCTGCTTTCTCCACCGTGAAAAAAACCCCAAACAAATATGTTCTAGAAACCTTTAGCTCCAGTGCTCAATATCACACACCAGTCATAATAATTACCAAGTACATGACCATCACAATGCTAAAAGCATGATCAAAGAGGGTCTGTGTTTTTCTCTGTTCTTAGCAGTTACAGTGATAAGTCAAATTTTAATTAAATACAGTGTATGTTTTTAGCAGCTAAACCCAGATTTACAGTTTTTCTCTGTGTGGTACTGGTACACACGGTCCCTTTAGATGGTTTAAATGGTCAGCCGAATTCCTAAAAGGTATGAGCCACAGAAAGACCAGTCAAAGAAAATAATCAAATCACACGAGCATAAATGCTGGCCTCCCACCTACTGTTAACCAGCCACTGTTACTGCATGTCTTAATGATTGTCTCTAAAAAGCTTAGGTGGAAAGGGTTATGATCAAACACATTTTTATTAACATCAACCCTGGAGCTCTTCTAGTCTAGTAGCTCTGCTCTGTCTGCAGGGAATTGTGCTCCTGTGGTGTCAGACCCCTGTGCCCATCACTCTGCTCACATCACCCGCTGAGCACAATTCCCATACAATTATCCATTTAGGTGAGGGGGATGTAGGCTAAACTGCAACACATGTAGCTCACAGCCCACAAACAAAGAACAAAAGGAAGCTTTCTGGAAGCTTTTCAGTGGAGCCTGTAGGAGCCTGTAAGAGATGCAGTCTGTGCAGTGGTCTGAGCAGGCGCCATCTCTCTGTGTCTCTACACGGTGCAGCCTCTCATTACAGTAGGAGCAGAGTAGCAGTGTAGCCCAGCGCTTATGTGGCGGCACACAGTCTCAGAATGGACCAAACTAAGGGCATGTCAGTCTTTAAAAATGGTTTGGCTTGCCAGTGGATGTGCTGAGGCCGTGGGATGAATGTGCAAATGCCACCAGCGGATGGGCTGATGCCGACTCCACCTGAGGCTTCACATTGGAGGGACTGTGACTGCTTGGCCTAGAAACAGAACTATAAATATGGACATCTAGTAACTGGGCCACCCAATGGAGGATGGGTTCCCTTTTGAGTCTTGGTCCTCCCACGGTTTCTTCCTAATCCCTGCCTAAGGAGTTTTTCCTTGCCACTGTCGTCCCTGGCTTGCTCATTAGGGATCTGGACCTATGCACTTGTAAAGCTGCTGTGTGACAACATGTGTTGTAAAAAGCGCCATATGAATAAAATTTGACTTTGACCTTAAAGCGGTTATTTAACTTAGATTTATAGCAGAACTGAACCTTGGGTTATTGGCCTAGGGTTAAGGTTACGGTTTAGGGTTACGGTTAGGGTAATCTAGAGTACATAGACTTAGCGTTAGGGTAATTAGCTATATTATTAATAGCGGATATTAGCTAGTAGATGATATTAGGTGATACAGAATGATAACAGTATTAAAAGCGTGATGGGCGATTTTACAGATGATGGGTAAGGGGACTCTCAGCATTACAAGATTGGGGTAGTGTTAGTTTAGGGTAAACCATGTTAGGGGGTAGAGGGGATCTGTGTTAGGGTAAGCCACGTTAGCAGGTCATAAAGGACGTTACTAACCCTAACACTAACCTTTTACATTCTTTACTAAGGAGCATTTAAAACTGCAATAAATAAAATAAAATAATAAAACTATAGGTTTTCCCCAACATTAGTATCTGGAATTGAAATAACAATTACAGTTTGGTGTGACATTACAGAGCAAGTTAGTGGCATTGTTACAAAGCCAGGTTGTAGCTCTACTGTACTTACATGTAGTACCTATTTATATACTATATGAATAAGTAGGAACATAATGTGGGGAAACATAATTCTTTTCACACTTGAAAGTAAAATGCAGAGGCACAGTGGTTTAGTGAAAGATTAAGTTACTGTCATTAACTCACCCCAGTTCTGCGTGAAGAAATGACACCAAGTGTGATAAGGGAGGTACAGCTTCTAAAAAGTGAGAATTTCCCCGTTATGACAGACACACATATTTGCTGCTGCTATGGCGACGAGGTGAACCAACAGGGTTGTGTCTGAGCCTGCTGTGGCTGTGATGACGAGTGCTATCGAATGGCACCAAATTCCTCTGTTCCGATTTCATCAAGTCTGCCTGGAGTTCCCCACTGTGTTTGGGGACTGACATAAATGTGCATAAAGTGTCAGTATCACAGGAGGGCAGCCAACACTGATCTGCAGGTCTCATCGCCCGAGATGCTCAGCAAGATATGTCTACACAGAGAACAAACCTGCTGTGGTACATTCTGATGTTACATCTTATAACAGGCCTGTTCCTTCCTGCAGCTTTAGCTACACTGCAGTCTCTAATGGGCCTTTTGTTCTGAAACTGCCGATCTTTCCTTTTAACGCCTTCAGTAAACACGGAAAGTGTGATCCATAGAGAGCTGTGTGCCTTCGCTCCAAGTTCCACAGTCCTATAGAGGAGGGAACAGGACAACAGCGTGTGCAGGAGGCCCAGAACAAGCAGGACAGAAGCTGGAGGGTGAGAGACATGCAGCCGCAGGCTGTAAAGCAACTCCAGCAGGCGGTAGAGCAAGCAGGGACTTTGCTGGCCACAGAGGAAGAATCTGAGGGTGCTGTGTCTCCTCAGGGTCACACAGACATGTTAGTCTGGAGTATATTTACAGTAGGTGGCGGGTCATGGTTGTGTCCTTGCACAGAGAGTTAGGGTAGGTGTTAGGGTAGGGTTAGGTGTTAGGGCAGGGTTAGGTGTTAGGGTAGGGTAGGGGTTAGGGTTAGGGTTAGGGTTAGGGTTAGGGTTAGGTTAGGGTTAGGTGTTAGGGTAGGGTTAGGTGTTAGGGCAGGGTTAGGTGTTAGGGTAGGGTTAGGTGTTAGGGTAGGGTTAGGGTTAGGTGTTAGGTTAGGGTTAGGTGTTAGGGTAGGGTTAGGTGTTAGGGTAGGGTTAGGTGTTAGGGGCAGGGTTAGGTGTTAGGGTAGGGTTAGGGTTAGGTGTTAGGGTAGGGTTAGGTGTTAGGGCAGGGTTAGGGTAGGGTTAGGTGTTAGGGCAGGGTTAGGTGTTAGGGTAGGGTTAGGTGTTAGGGTAGGGTTAGGGTTAGGTGTTAGGGTAGGGTTAGGTGTTAGGGCAGGGTTAGGGTAGGGTTAGGTGTTAGGGCAGGGTTAGGTGTTAGGTTAGGGTTAGGTGTTAGGGTAGGGTTAGGTGTTAGGGTAGGGTTAGGTGTTAGGTTAGGGTTAGGGTTAGGTGTTAGGGTAGGGTTAGGTGTTAGGGTAGGGTTAGGTGTTAGGGCAGGGTTAGGGTTAGGTGTTAGGGTAGGGTTAGGTGTTAGGGTAGGGTTAGGTGTTAGGGCAGGGGGTTAGGTGCAGGGTTGCAGGGTTAGGGTTAGGTGTTAGGGCAGGGTTAGGTGTTAGGGCAGGGTTAGGTGTTAGGGCAGGGTTAGGTGTTAGGGCAGGGTTAGAGGGTTAGGGTTAGGGTTAGGGTTAGGGTTAGGTGTTAGGGTTAGGGTTAGGTGTTAGGGGTTAGGGTTAGGTGTTAGGGTTAGGGTTAGGGTTAGGTGTTAGGGTAGGGCAGTTAGGGTAGGGTTAGGTGTTAGGGCAGGGTTAGGGTTAGGTGTTAGGGTAGGGTTAGGGTTAGGTGTTAGGGTAGGGTTAGGTGTTAGGGCAGGGTTAGGGTTAGGGTTAGGGTTAGGTGTTAGGGTAGGGTTAGGTGTTAGGGCAGGGTTAGGTGTTAGGGCAGGGTTAGGTGTTAGGTTAGGGTTAGGGTTAGGTGTTAGGGCAGGGTTAACCGTAACACAAACCCTAAATCACCTACCAGTCCCATATTCCCCAACAACCTTGCACCAAACTCTCCTGATGTGCACATTTTTTTGCAATAAGAACTCCATTCATTTTGCAGTCTGCCAGGGTTAAAGAAAAACAACCCCCCATTGCAGGATAAAGAAACAGCATATTAGATTACAGATTTCATTTCAATGACAGACATCGCAAAACAGACGGTAATGAAGTCCTCCTTTGTTCTCTGGATAATGAAATGTGGCATTGCAACTATAATCCACTTCAACATCTAGTGGTTTAAAAAACACTCCACCACGTGTTCTTATAGCATTTAAGGTTATAAATGAACCTGTACATGTTTAATGTGCTGCCTCCTGTCAGGCCCAGCTGTCATGTCAAATATACCTTTCCTCCTTAAGTCCAGAACCTTTCCTGGGCTACAATCAGCCCTCTGTGAAAGGAGTGGAATGTGGTCCTGCTGAACAGCCAGCTCCTACTCTGGTTGGCCAAACAGCCACTAACAGCTCCTACTCTGATTGGCCAAACAGCCACTAACAGTTCCTACTCTGATTGGCTGCCATAGCACTGGTTGTTAAAAGAGTGTCATGTCAATCTGATGCTAAAACCACATCTATCAATCTGACAAACACACACACATTCCTACACACATAACTACTACACTTACACACATAAACACACAAACACACACACAGCTGCCCTCACCTATGACAATAAGGGTGAAGTTGAGGGATACACTGCCAAAACCGTTAGCTGCTTTGCAGGCGTAAATGCCAGAATCTTCCACCTCCACTTGCGTGATCCTCAAGCTGTGCCTCCGGACATGGACACGCCCCCAGCCTGCGTGCACGGCACGGCCGTCCTTCACCCAGACTACCAGCGGTGCAGGGTCGCCCTCTACAGGGCAGGGCAGGCGCACCGTATGCCCCAGACGAACTGTCTGTCTCTCTGCCACCGTGTGACTCACCCATGGAGGATCTAAAGCCAAAAGAAAAAGGCATAGGTGTCACATACAGTGAGCACAAGTCTCCTGTGTAGCACAGCTAACATACAGTGAGCACAAGTCTCCTGTGTAGCACAGCTAACATACAGTGAGCACAAGTCTCCTGTGTAGCACAGCTAACAGCCACAACCCAAACCGCAAACAGAATGATGTCACTCTGCTCATAACTGATACGCTTCATTTATCAGCACCGGCACGTTTCCACTTTTCCATTACAAGATATTTAACCCCAAAATGCTAATGTGTTGATCCATGAAGATCACTGACAATGAAAGACAGCAAATGGAAAAGCTATGCTAATCTACGAGCTAATGCTAATCTACAAGCTCCCATGCATTGTTAGCAGTGTTTGCATTTCTGTCTGAATCAAAACTTCAACCATAATTGAACATTAAGGTACTGCTCCATAAACATTTGGGGTCCTGTAAAGGGTTAGGGTGAGGATTAGGGTGAGTGGTAGGACTTATGGTTAGTGTTAGGATTAATGTTAAAATTTATGATTAGGGATAGTGTTTGGGTTAAGGTGAGTGTTAAGGTTAGAGTTGGTGTTAAGGTTAGTGTTATGGCAAGTGTTAAGGTTGGTGTTTGGGTTAAGGTTAGAGTTAAGGTTGGTGTTAGGGTTAGGGTGTTTAGAGGTGTGCTTGGTGTGTACGTTTTCGCATTTTTGTCATTTTTTGCATCTTTCGCATCTTATTGCTTAAGGCTGGACTGACAGTATCTGGGTATGTTTTTACCACACATTACATAAATGACCTAGAATAAATACAAATCTTGTCTGCGGACACCATGATATGAAATGTATTTTAAGCTCAGCTTTTGGGAAATTAGTACACAATGGGGTTATTCAGTGGAGGTGCTTGGGGAGCTGCCCTCATACACACATGGGTTAACCCTAACACCAACCTTAACACTAACCTTAACACTAACCTTCACCCTAACACTAACCGTAACACCCACCTTTAACACGAACCTTAACCATAACCCTAACTGTAACCCTAGACATCAGAATGGCTGTTTAGGGGCAGAGTTGTTTCCTCTTTCATGGTCCTGGGTTAGCGTTAGCGTTAGGTTATGCACAAGGTCCTTTTCATACCCTTTGCACAAACAGAGGAGACTTCCATAAAATCCAGCTTTCCGTTAGCCCCACCCCCAGCTGGAGCATGTGGCAGTGTGTGTGTTGGACAGCAGCTCTCATTCATGCCTGGTACTGTGTGTGTGTGTGTGTGTGTGTGTGTGTGTGTTGGTACCGTCACATCCTGTGGCCTGGGTTAGTGGCTGCTGTGTCAACCACCAAAGATTATAGAAACTCAAACATGACATTATTATTATTATTAAATTATTACTTTAACATTTTTATTATTATACTTTTTTTCAAAACACTTCCTGAAATATCTCTGTTGGAGCAAAATGTTTTCACCTGGAGCCTCTGGTTGCCATCCAGGAAAATACTGTGAGGACCATGAGAGGGTTGTTTAGGTGCTGGAATTTAGTTTCAGCGCATTCCAGAATGTTTCACTAAGAAGTCCTCACTGAAAATACTGCTCTGTGCTTTGAGAATGCATCAAAAATTCCTCTTTCCAAACAGAGGACAAATATTATTTGTATATGTTAATTTTATTTAATAAACATATCCTTTTTAAATAAATATAAACTATTTAAAAAATGGTTTTGGTCCATAAGATTTCAATATTATTGCAATGTTCCTCTATAACAGGAATGCACATTTCTGTTAAGGCTGATCACTCAACCATAAAGAATTTCTCATATACCAAGAGGCTCTTTCTGAGAACAGTTGAGTCAACATAAATCTTCAAAAACTTGATATATGCAGATTTAGAGGTAAGAAACTACTAGTCTGATTCACTAGGCATCCACATTCTACAATAGAAGTCAGAGCTCCCAGAATTACAGCCCTCCATAAAGTGGGTACATATCAGTGGAATGATGTTCTTGCTTAAGTCAATGCTGGTTTAGTGCTATGATGGAGAATTAGGTTCTGATGTGGTTCTGATGTGGTTTAGAATTGTTTCCTAGTTTAGCTCAGGAACAGAACAGATCAAGATCAGAGTTCAGAATAGATAAAGAAGAATTATACAGAATACTGGTTAACCATCAGTTTAATTTGAAGCTCTGTCTAAGGCGTAGGCTGGACATCAACTTCCTTCACATTTCATGAGTGGTGTGTGTGCGTGTGTGTGTGTGTGTGTGTACGGAGAGGCTTGCATATGGGTATGGGCATATGGTCTAAAAGCCGAGCAAAGCTACCACGCATACCAGCCACCCCCAGCATGTCTGGTACAGACATCTTGATATGGGTTTCTGGGGAGGATTTATAGACAGGGCCTCCGAGACTGCAGTGCTCAAAGAGCTTTGAAGGCTCAGCGTGTTGGTGTCACGGGCCGATCTTCAAACAGGACTGACAGCACACGGCTTCACTAAACAACAGTGATGAAGGAAGTGGCATGACCATCAAATGCACTCGGAGAGAGAGAACAAGAGTGTGTGCCAGACAGAGTCCAGGAGAACCCTTCAGTGGATGGTTAGGGTTACTAGGGTTACTAGGGTTACTAGGGTTAGGGGTTGATTAGAACACATTCTGTGCAGACACACACGTGGAAACACATGCGCACAGTCATGATGACTAACATCATGAATATAATGATTTATATTAGATTTTAAATATATATGTATATATATATAACTGCCATATTTTCATATTAAATGTGTTTACAATGCCAATAAACACACACACAATCAGTAAGATAATAACCCTTGCCTATATTACAATGAAAGGAGAAAAAACACAGCATAGCTAACCCTTTGCAGAGCACTTTGGGAACATGCCAAGTGTGTTGTAAGTCTGCTAATAGTCATCTTGCCTCAAGTAACATTTTAATTACAGCTATAGCACAGAGCCAGAATGCATGCAGTGTGAGCAGTGTGATCTAACCCTCACCCTAATCCTAACCCTCACCCTAATCCTAACCCTCACCCTAATCCTAACCCTAACCCTCACCCTAATCCTAACCCTCACCCTAATCCTAACCCTAACCCTCACCCTAATCCTAACCCTCACCCTAATCCTCACCCTCACCCTAATCCTCACCCTAACCCTAACCCTCACCCTAATCCTCACCCTCCCTCCATCAGAAAAATGAGCCACAGGGTTTCCTAAGACAACTTAACTATATGTAAATGTACCTACTCAACTATCAGTCCAGTAGGGTCCACAGTCCCACACAAAGGATTTGGAGCAAGAGTCTGGGAATACCCCACACTGGGAACACTGGGAATACCCCACACTGGGATCACTGGGAATACCCCACCATGGGAATACTCCACTGGGAATACCCCACACTGGGAACACACCACACTGGGAACACCCTGTCAGTAGATTTGAGCAGGTCCAGGGCACATTTGGCAAACGCTGCAGCCACTGAGTTTAGCACAGTATTGTGCTAACAGAGACTCTAACCCTAAACCCTAACAATTTTTAGATAATTGTTTATGCTTAAGTTTGCTTTTAAGATTATATTTTCCAAAAAATGTAAATAATATTTTAAATTAGTTTTAACTGCCTCCTCAAAAAAATCATCCTACAGGTGCTCAGCGTACATGAGAATGTGTTCAGGGCATCATAGGTGCTCAGCGCACATGAGAAGGTGTTCAGGGCATCACAGGTGCTCAGCGCGCATGAGAATGTGTTCAGGGCATCACAGGTGCTCAGCTCAGAGAAGGTGTTCAGGGCATCACACATGAGAAGGTGTTCAGGGCATCACAGGTGCTCAGCGCACATGAGAATGTGTTCAGGGCATCACAGGTGCTCAGCGCGCATGAGAATGTGTTCAGGGCATCACAGGTGCTCAGCGCCGCATGAGAATGTGTTCAGGGCATCACAGGTGCTCAGCGCATGAGAATGTGTTCAGGGCATCACAGGTGCTCACATGAGAATGTGTTCAGGGCATCACAGGTGCTCAGCACATGAGAATGTGTTCAGGGCATCACAGGTGAGAATGTGTTCAGGGCATCACAGGTGCTCAGCGTACATGAGAATGTGTTCAGGGCATCACAGGTGCTGCTCAGCGTACATGAGAATGTGTTCAGGGCATCACAGGTGCTCAGCGCGCATGAGAATGTGTTCAGGGCATCACAGGTGCTCATGAGAATGTGTTCAGGGCATCACAGGTGCTCAGCGCACATGAGAATGTGTTCAGGGCATCACAGGTGCTCAGCGCACATGAGAATGTGTTCAGGGCATCACAGGTGCTCAGCGCACATGAGAATGTGTTCAGGGCATCACAGGTGCTCAGCGTACATGAGAATGTGTTCAGGGCATCACAGGTGCTCAGCGCACATGAGAATGTGTTCAGGGCATCACAGGTGCTCAGCGCGCATGAGAATGTGTTCAGGGCATCACAGGTGCTCAGCGTACATGAGAATGTGTTCAGGGCATCACAGGTGCTCAGCGTACATGAGAATGTGTTCAGGGCATCACAGGTGCTCAGCGTACATGAGAATGTGTTCAGGGCATCACAGGTGCTCAGCGTACATGAGAATGTGTTCAGGGCATCACAGGTGCTCAGCGCACATGAGAATGTGTTCAGGGCATCACAGGTGTTCAGCATACATGAGAATGTGTTCAGGGCATCACAGGTGCTCAGCGCACATGAGAATGTGTTCAGGGCATCACAGGTGCTCAGCGTACATGAGAATGTGTTCAGGGCATCACAGGTGCTCAGCGCACATGAGAATGTGTTCAGGGCATCACAGGTGCTCAGCGTACATGAGAATGTGTTCAGGGCATCACAGGTGCTCAGCGTACATGAGAAGGTGTTCAGGGCATCACAGGTGCTCAGCGCACATGAGAATGTGTTCAGGGCATCACAGGTGCTCAGCGTACATGAGAATGTGTTCAGGGCATCACAGGTGCTCAGCGCACATGAGAATGTGTTCAGGGCATCACAGGTGCTCAGCGTACATGAGAATGTGTTCAGGGCATCACAGGTGCTCAGCGTACATGAGAATGTGTTCAGGGCATCACAGGTGCTCAGCGTACATGAGAATGTGTTCAGGGCATCACAGGTGCTCAGCGTACATGAGAATGTGTTCAGGGCATCACAGGTGCTCAGCGCACATGAGAATGTGTTCAGGGCATCACAGGTGCTCAGCGTACATGAGAATGTGTTCAGGGCATCACAGGTGCTCAGCGCATGATGAGAATGTGTTCAGGGCATCACAGGTGCTCAGGTGCTCAGCGCATGAGAATGTGTTCAGGGCATCACAGGTGCTCAGCGCACATGAGAATGTGTTCAGGGCATCACAGGTGCTCAGCGCACACATGAGAATGTGTTCAGGGCATCACAGGTGCTCAGCGCACATGAGAATGTGTTCAGGGCATCACAGGTGCTCAGCGTACATGAGAATGTGTTCAGGGCATCACAGGTGCTCAGAGAATGTGTTCAGGGCATCACAGGTGCTCAGCGTACATGAGAATGTGTTCAGGGCATCACAGGTGCTCAGCGTACATGAGAATGTGTTCAGGGCATCACAGGTGCTCAGCGTACATGAGAATGTGTTCGCACATGAGAATGTGTTCAGGGCATCACAGGTGCTCAGCGTACATGAGAATGTGTTCAGGGCATCACAGGTGCTCAGCGTACATGAGAATGTGTTCAGGGCATCACAGGTGCTCAGCGTACATGAGAATGTGTTCAGGGCATCACAGGTGCTCAGCGTACATGAGAATGTGTTCAGGGCATCACAGGTGCTCAGCGCACATGAGAATGTGTTCAGGGCATCACAGGTGCTCAGCATACATGAGAATGTGTTCAGGGCATCACAGGTGCTCAGCATACATGAGAATGTGTTCAGGGCATCACAGGTGCTCAGCGTACATGAGAATGTGTTCAGGGCATCACAGGTGCTCAGCGCGCATGAGAATGTGTTCAGGGCATCACATGAGAATGTGTTCAGGGCATCACAGGTGCTCAGCGCGCATGAGAATGTGTTCAGGGCATCACAGGTGCTCAGCGCGCATGAGAAGGTGTTCAGGGCATCACAGGTGCTCAGCGTACATGAGAAGGTGTTCAGGGCATCACAGGTGCTCAGCGTACATGAGAATGTGTTCAGGGCATCACAGGTGCTCAGCGCGCATGAGAATGTGTTCAGGGCATCACAGGTGCTCAGCGTACATGAGAAGGTGTTCAGGGCATCACAGGTGCTCAGCGTACATGAGAATGTGTTCAGGGCATCACAGGTGCTCAGCGCGCATGAGAATGTGTTCAGGGCATCACAGGTGCTCAGCGCGCATGAGAAGGTGTTCAGGGCATCACAGGTGCTCAGCGTACATGAGAATGTGTTCAGGGCATCACAGGTGCTCAGCGCATGAGAATGTGTTCAGGGCATCACAGGTGCTCAGCGCGCATGAGAAGGTGTTCAGGGCATCACAGGTGCTCAGCGCACATGAGAATGTGTTCAGGGCATCACAGGTGCTCAGCGTACATGAGAATGTGTTCAGGGCATCACAGGTGCTCAGCGTACATGAGAATGTGTTCAGGGCATCACAGGTGCTCAGCGCACATGAGAATGTGTTCAGGGCATCACAGGTGCTCAGCGCACATGAGAAGGTGTTCAGGGCATCACAGGTGCATCAGCCCAGACTGTGCAGGAACGTGAGTCTGTGAAGAACTTTACAATCTACAGACATTAGTCAAACCAGCTATTTTGGTTTAACAGCATGTATTGCATTATTTTGATACATTCACTGTCACTCTAAAATGTAGAAAACAGAAAAAATAAATAAACTAGGTGTGTCCAAATGTTTGACTGGCAGCGTGTGCGTGTAATTTCAGGTTAATTTCAAATTGCAGGTGAAATTTCAGGATGAACCTAAAATGCACTCTAACCTTTACAGGTGAACTTAATGTGACCTTTTCTAAACCTTTGAATGCACATGTCCAACTGTTCAAGGTTTCAGTGCTTTTTGTACAACTTGATGTCATCCAAAAAGGAAAAACCTTAACAACAAAATTCACTACAGGTATTTGATTTTCTGGTTCAAATAGAACTGGTATGTAAACAGTCCTCATCATGCTGTTCACAGTGTGACATCATGAGACCAAGACGGCACCTAACAACTGACCAATGGTACTTCACCATGGTGATGACTGTTCTCAGACAGGAGGTTCTCAGACAGAAGTGGCCACTGAGAGTGTCACAGTGTCATCAGCAGGTTGCAACAGAGATACAGAGAGACTGGAAGAGTCACAGACAGACACAGAAGTGGACGTCCTGTGGCCACGTCCCACACTGCTGACTGCTTCATTGTGAACAGTGTCCTGTGGAACTGGATAAGGGAGGCACATTTAAGGGAGGTGAGAGTCGTCCAAGTGTCATGTCAGACAATTCAAAACCATTTACATGAGGAGTGCAAAAAAATTATGGGCAGAAACCGAACAAAAAAACATTTGGCCGAACTTGTTTTTCATGAATTTTGCCACTTTAACACAGTTGCATAAATTAAATAGGCTAAATGTAATAGGCTATTTTGTCTTGATTTTCAAAGATAAAACAAAGACAACTGTAATTAAAAAATGATTTACTGAACTACATATATACACTACCAGTCAAAGGTTTGGACAAACCTACTCCATTTATTTTTATTATTTTAGACATAAAAAACAGGGACGATCCCAGACCAATTAAACATGCATTTATTCAGGTGTGTCCAGACCATTCCCTGTTAGTGTATATATTTATAACTTGCTCCCCTCCAATACTGTAACTCCTTGCAGACACACCCCCATGACCATTCAGCAGTACAATGTGTGTGTCTGAAGGGGAGAGAGAGGGAGAAACAGAGAGAGAGGGGGAGAGGAGAGAGAGAGAGAGAGAGAGGGAGAGAGAGAGGGGGGGAGAGGGGGAGAGAGCGAGAGAGAGAGGGAGGGGAGAGAGAGGGAAACACAGCGACCCCCACTCATACCATTATAAAGCTCTGCAATACCAGGAGTTGAGCAAAGAGAACAAAGATCCCCTCACTCAGCTGGTCCTGAGCTACACACTAAGACTCACTGACACATACTCACACAGACTAACACACACTAACACTCACCAGATTCAGGACCAGGAAATCACAACCAATCTGATCAGAACCAACCAAATTACAGCTAATCTGAGAGAAACATACACAGAATACTGGGAAAATCAGACAAAATCACAAAGTAGAATGCAATGTTATCTGGCCCTAAAGAGACAGTACACTGTGGCAGAGTACCTGAGCACAGTGACTGATCTGAAACTGAGAACCACCCTGAGGAGGTACAGACTCAGGTACAGACTCAGGTACAGACTCAGCCAGCACAGACTGGCCATAGAGACTGGCAGGCACAGGAGATCCTGGGTGCCCCAGGAAAACAGAACATGCCAACAGTGCAAGATGAATAAAACCACAGCTGCATTTTCTGACAGAATGCCTGAAATTCACTGATATTCAAAACAAATTCTACACAAAATTCAACAATAAACACCCCACATTCATGAAGCAATATTTGTCATGCCAATAAAGCACCTTGAATTGAATTGAGAGGGAGAGAGACGGAGGGAGGGGGAGAGAGAGAGGGAGGGAGAGAGAGAGAGGGAGAGAGAGAGGGAGGGATAGAGACCCTAATAAGCTGTAATGATTGTTAACAGCAGCTCTGTTCTGTTTTCTTTACTGTTTCTGTGGTTACGTTTGCCTTGAATGTTTGAGGCTAAATAATAACTGGGAAACTTGGCTGCTCCAGTGAGACTCGCAGTGTAAAAATAACGTGCTAATGTGTGTGATACACTAGAGCAGTTAGCTTTAGTTAATGTGTGTGATACACTAGAGCAGTTAGCTTTAGTTAATGTGTGTGATACACTAGAGCAGTTAGCTTTAGTTAATGTGTGTGTTACACTAGAGCAGTTAGCTTTAGTTAATGTGTGATACACTAGAGCAGTTATCTTTAGTTAATGTGTGTGTTACACTAGAGCAGTTAGCTTTAGTTAATGTGTGATACACTAGAGCAGTTAGCTATAGTTAATGTGTGTGTTATACTAGAGCAGTTAGCTTTAGTTAATGTGTGTGATACACTAGAGCAGTTAGCTATAGTTAATGTGTGTGTTATACTAGAGCAGTTAGCTTTA
>JAGXOD010000059.1:35000-102500 GCA_020368025.1 Brachyhypopomus occidentalis
CTTCAACTTAAAAACATAAAAGTCACTCTCTAGAGCCAGTGTATGGCTGCTCTATAGAAACACTGTTGCACAACATGGTGGCTACTGTTGGAAGAGGACCCACCCCCTCTGTATGTGTGAAGGACTCTAACAAACACAATTATTTATTATTATGGGTGATTCATAGTTAATAGTGATTATACACTTATGACAAACTAATGACAAAGCTTTGTACAGTACATTAAATTTATTCTAATAGATCTCCATTTTACATACTGTACCTTTAACTGCATTTTGTTTTACAATGCAAAGCTGTTTCCCCTGCCAACCAACCACTTAAAGCATCTCTCTGAACCTTTTAATTAGTTTAATTCTGTGCTTTGCTGTCTACAGTGCAATGGTGTTTAAACAAACACTCTGGCTGCTGGCATTAGAGGGGACATGGAGTGTGTAGATTGTCCATCTCTCTGGACTAATGGATTTGTGCTTGGGGCTACATTCTGTTAAATTAACCATGGAATCACACACTCTGCCTCACTAATCCATCTAGGCAATGCACAGACCCACTTCACCAAGGCCTTCCTCTAAAGTCAACAGCTGTCTCCTCTGATCCTGGATCTGTTCAATTACTGAAAACACCCCCCCCCCCCCCACTGAAATATCCTCCACTAGCAATGCAGTACCACATGTACTGGACACACAAAGCAAATGTTCAAATGATCAGTAGAAATACAAAAATACAAAACCATTTTACCTAGAATTAGCATGTCTTATTATTTTTAGCATAGTGATCTTATTGACAGAGAGGAGGGCAGGAGGAAAAGAATTCAGCATGCAATTGTAAGGGGTTAGTGTTTGGGTTAGGGGTTAGGGGTTAGGGGTTAGGGTTAGGGTTAAGGGTTAGGGGTTAGGGTTAAGGAATATGGGTTAAGGGTTAGGGGTTAGGGTTAAGGGATAGGGTTACGGGTTAGGGGTTAGGGGTATGGTTAAGGGTTGTGAACTGTGACAACTGCTTCTCGATATCATGCTTGGCACGCAGCATTCGCCAGCGGCTAACGTTAGCAGAGGGTCACGCTGCAGTAGTTCAAAACCTGTTTTATAGTAGTAAAAACTTCGTATTTAAAAAGCTACATAAACTGAGTTTACTCTAGGTAGAACCCCAAATATCTTTGCTGGAAAATACTTTTTTGTTCATGGTTTTATTTTTGCTGTGGTATCCAATTTGGTAACCTTTGGAATTAGCCAGTATTTTCTGAAATTGACTGAACATTGTTAATACTTATATGATACCGGCTGAACATTATTACTTATTTGATACTGGCTCAAAATATTCGACAACACTGGAAATGTGTACAGGGACGTCTTTCACTATTAGAGCTAAATTAGCAGGAATTGATACAATTATGTGCAATACCCACAATCCTGCAGTGAAATTCAGGCTGTGAATTGGAGCTAATGCTAATACTAATGCTAGCTAGGCAGCATTAGAGTAATGAAGGTATGAATGAGCATCTCATCTAATGCAAAAAAAGTTCTCAGTTTGGTGACATTGCCTAGGTGGAAAAATGCAGTTGAATACATTACATACATGCATCACAGGAGAGTCCTAAATCACAAGCCATTATGAACAGAAAAAAAACAGATTAGGATTAGAGTGAACCCATCAGAACAGTTTAAGATTAGGTTTAACACTAACCGGACAGAACAGGTTAGGATTATGTTTAACTCTATCCCATCAGAACAGGTTAGGATTAGGGTTAACACTAACCTAGTAGAACATGTTTGGGTTAAACCCAACCCAACAGAACAGAAGCTCAAAGGTAAGGAAAGCCCCTTAATAATACATTTAGTTAAGACTATTGAAATACATTTTAATAGAGGATTTAATAGTGATTCATTAATTAGTGGCTAAAACTACAGTGTGCACACACAGATTAGTTGTGCAAGCCTATTCCTTATATACACTCATACATGGTAATTGAAGGGGAACTTTCAACTGCATGAAGCTCAATATAATCCCACCTTATTTGAACTTAATTTACCTTAATATAACTTGCATCCATCCATCCATTATCTGTACCACTTAATCTCACTAGTTGGGGTCACGGGGGGCTGGAGCCAATCCCAGCATCTCCGGGCGAAGGCAGGGTACATCGTGGGCAGGTCGCCAGTCCACTACATGGCCAACACACACACCTACGGGCAATCTAGAAAACCCACGCAGAACATGCAAACTCCACACAGAGCAGCCCAGACCGAGAATCAAACCCAGACTGCCTTGTTGTGAGGCGAGAGCGCTGACCACTACACCACCAGTGAGGCGACAGCGCTGACCACCACACCACCGTGCCGCCCCTTAATATAACTTACCTTACTAAACTTACTGATGGATTTGATGGCAAAATGCAGCCAGTGAATCCCAGCTAATCGTATAAATGCAATGATACTGTAATATTTACTACAAAATAGAGATGACTTAGAGACGACTTTCAAAAACAAACCTCAAAGTTCTAAAAATTCATCCTAACTCAACCTAACTTGCAGACTGAATCCAATCCACACACATACAGATGTTATACCCTGTCTCGCATTATCCTGAAACTGTATCCAAAATAGTATTTATATTGGCTTACAAACTGTAGAGTACAAACTGTAGAGTAGGGTTCTAACCCTAACCCCAGGTTCCCAAGACCAAACCCTAGCGGCTCAGAGCAGATTCAGTGTTTTTTCTGTTTCTTTATTACATTTGTTAACTGATTAGCGCATTAACCCTGGTCTAGGGTTAACCCTAACCCTGGTCTAGGGTTAACCCTAACCCTGGTTTAGTGCAGGAGTTGAAGATGCCTGTAGTAGTGGATTATGTCTATTAGTAGAGGTGCAGGGGGAGTATAGCAGATACAGGGTTAGTGTTAGAGCTGCATGTCATTCTGAATGGGAAGAGAGTCTCCTTTACTTTTATTTCCTTGTGTTTCATCAGACAGCATAGCACACAGCCGTCATATACTCAACAATCATGTTATGATCTCAGCTGAACATCAGAGAGCTGAACATCAGGGAGTTGTGCAAGTCTCATTTCATTCTGTTCTGGCTAGCATGACAGTTTGTGTGGCCCTTGGGAACTGAACCCATGACACATTCACATTACTATACCTGCTTTAGCAGGTGAGCTACAGGAGGCCAAACTGGACTGAGCTGCATTTATTATTTGCGCTTTATTTCAGAGCCCATGAGTAGTGGTGCCAACCCAACTCTGCCTTCTTTAGCAGGCTCTCCCAAAAAGGAAAAGACATGTTGAACTTTCACATCAAGCTCAAGCTCCCTTACATGTTTAGCGTTAGCATTTTGAGCAGTTCGTTTCCTTGCTTGACTATTCTGAACACAGAAAATGACAATAATCAGCAAAATATACTGTAGATGTAGAAACAAATTGTACTGTGTAAGTGTTCATTTATTTCTCTAACTGGCTTCTTAATGAATGTTTTATTCTATCACACAAAAGATTTGGTGACCACACCACAGCTGGATATGAGGTGTAGACGATGGGTGACGATGGGGGAGCTCAGTGGGCAGGATCTGTGTTACCACATCAGTACAATGTGCTGTGATGCACACTGTAGTCATATCTGAGGCCACTGTGTATTTTGGACTGGTTTCCTCTTTAGTTTGCATTGTGACGGTAACTGGGTAATATTATAGTGCATGAGCTAATAGTGAATCATTTCCCTAACACTTCCCTATTGAAATCTTTGGTGAATCTGTCAGTATATCTAAAAGTGAAAGACACAGTACATTTAAAGAAAGATTGTGATTAAGAGAGCTCAATAACAGCATGTTTTCAGATTAAGAGATCTTAAAATTCGCTAAAGGATATAATCCTATGGTAGTGACACAGGATGTTTGGGGGTGGGGCTGTGGTCAAACTAGAGCTGATGAAATGTTGCATCATTCTCTTTTGTCAGCTCTATTCTTCAGGAACTATCATACACACACACAAATGGTAATATGCACATTACAAGCTTTTACTGAACCTATCAATATTTGATCCAAAAATACAGTTTTACTGCTTTCTTTGTAGGTTTTGTACAGAACAAAGAATCTGCCTTTAGGTTTGAGCTTAACAGTAACCAATGTTCATATACAAGAGAACAAAACAGAGAGAGGGTAGAGAAAGAATGAAGGAGGAAGAATGAGGGTTTTAAATAAAGATTTACACAAGCGCAGGTGACTGGTGAGAACTCCAACACCAACACCATGACGGAATGTTGTGCCTCCCCCACAGACTCCACCCTGTCCACCTGCAACACTAACGAAAGGGCAAACCTCCGAAAAGACAGGATCATGGCAGTAACAGAGAAAAGTGTGTGTGTGTGTGTCAGTGAGAGAGAGGGGTCGGGTTAGCTTGGTCCTTGACTACTCAAGATAGTATCGGTTTGGGTGGCGACATCAGCGTTTGTTTCCCACCACACAGCATACAGGAAAGAGGATATAAACACCAGCTGGAATAGCTTGCTGAGCACGTCTTGGGGGCAGTGAGTGAGTGTGTGTATGAGCGTGCATGTGTGAACAAGTGTGTGAGTGGTAAATATGATGAGAAAAACAGTGTTTTCACCACATACTCAAGACCCCATGATTTCAGAGAGGGGTTCGGAACACCCCCACCCTAAAGGGAACAAGCCCCTGGGTGCAGCTCCGGATAAGGTGGAGCTGAAGAAAAAGGTTACACTTCTTCGCGGAATCTCTATTATCGTTGGGACCATCATTGGAGCAGGAATCTTCATCTCACCAAAGGGAATCCTGAAGAACTCCGGCAGTGTGGGGATGTCCCTCGTGGTGTGGGTGGCTTGTGGGGTTCTCTCTCTGTTTGGTGAGTGATACAGAAGCAAAGCATGTCTAATCAAAGCCTGAAGGTTTCTTTATCAGACAGGAACTGCGAGCAGACACATGTGCCTGTGGGCACATTTTTATCTGGGTAGGAAAAGATCCCAGCTATGTGTGCGCATGCATGTAAAAACTGCCACTGCTACTCTGCAATATGAGCTGGAGCTGCTCACCTCTCGCTATGCGACAGGCTGGGCAAAACCAGTTTGTTTGCATCTTTTTTATTGGGTTCCTACAGTAGTTGCACTGTTATGTATATCAAATTCAGCATGAGCAAGTGGGAGAGGTTGGGGATGCGATAGTGTATTTCAAACTGTTATTTCCAAATTGAATCACATTATTAAAATGTAAGTAAAACAATATAAATGCTGTACAAAAATGTTTGAGATCGATCTAGTGTATCTTCATGTCAGTTGATTAGTGCCAGGTAATTTTGAGTTTTCTTCATTTGCTTTGATATGAATCAATCAATTCACACTGGAGTTAGGGTGAGAGTGAAGGGTGAGAGTGAAGGTTCATTCACACTGGAGTTAGGGTGAGAGTGAAGGGTGAGAGTGAATTTAAGTTACCACATCAGTTAAATATTAGACGGCAGCATCAATCATCAAAATGATTACGCCTATATAAACTTATTAAATAAGATTACAGCTATGTGAACTTATTTAATAAGAAATGAAAATACACCTTTCAGTGAAACAACAGTATGGCCAAAGCTTGGCATATATACGCTTGTGTGCCTGAGTGGGAGAGGGACAGAGGTTTGTTGCCTCAGGCCGTCTTCTTTACTGTCTAGGTTGATGGCTGTGTGTATGAAGCCTGCATTCATGTGTGTGTCAGTATTGTTTAACAGCGTGTGTATTCGTGTGTGTCAGTATTGTTTAACAGCGTGTGTATTCATGTGTATCAGAAGGTATTTCACACTTCTCAGCTCTTTTGTGTGTGCAGGGTTACAGCTTTACTGCTGTGCTTTTCACTCTCCCAGAGTATAACTGATCCCTACGGGAGCCGCAAACCCTGACTGTGACCCACCAACCACCTACCCCCTCCACCTACCCCCTCCAGTCTGGCCACCTTTGAATCTCCTGTTCTAAACTATGTGTTGAGCTCAGTATAGATAAGTAGATTTAATGGCATGCCTACTAGTTTAGAATCTGTTTTCTAATTATTTATTTTTATGTTTGAAAGTAAGTCAGATGGGTCTGGTAACACCAGCACCTAACACTCCCTAACTGGGTTATTAGGAAAAAACTTGATTAGGTAAATTTACAGTATACATGCACATTAGAGTGCACCTTGCCTGTTTCCATGGCAGCCACAGATGGTGATTTGGGTGGTTCACTATAGAAAACATCCCAGGGACCGTTACCAGGGTTACTGTCTATTTCTCTGGTATATCACGCACAGCACAATTTTTGGTGTTCTGAGATATTAAACCTCAAGTGTCTGTCAGTGTAACACACTCCAAAAGTCATATGAGATTCTGACAGTAAAGACAATTTGTAAGTTCATTGTTACAAAATGCTGATTTAAACAATTTATTATATATAACCCCTTTGTAGCGCAGATAATAAATTGTTTAAATATATATACACACACACACACACACATACACATTTTATATATATTATCATTTCTTATAAAGAGATTGAATCACTATACATACCAGCCTATCAGCACGTTGGTTATATAGTACTGAATGTATCCTCTCCTCCCTCTCCCTGTGTCATAGGAGCTTTGTGCTATGCTGAACTAGGTACCTGCATTAAAAAGTCAGGTGGTCACTACACTTACATCTTGGAAGCCTTTGGGCCGCAGATGGCATTCGTGCGACTATGGGCAGATATGATTGCCATAAGGTCAGTACAACATTCCACAGTCCTGCTTCACACACACACTAACACATACAGACCTCAGATAGACGTTCTCTTATGCCAGAAGCACTGAAACAAATAGCACATACAGTCCTGTCTACAGTACAAACACAGCTCATACAGTCCAAACACAGCTGATACAGTCCTGTCTACAGTACAAACACAGCTCATACAGTCCTGTCTACAGTACAAACACAGCTCATACAGTCCTGTCTACAGTACAAACACAGCTCATACAGTCCTGTCTACAGTACAAACACAGCTCATACAGTCCAAACACAGCTCATACAGTCCTGTCTACAGTACAAACACAGCTCATACAGTCCTGTCTACAGTACAAACACAGCTCATACAGTCCAAACACAGCTCATACAGTCCTGTCTACAGTACAAACACAGCTCATACAGTCACAGTCATACAGTACAAACACAGCTCATACAGTCCTGTCTACAGTACAAAACACAGCTCATACAGTCCACAACAAACACAGCTCATACAGTCCTGTCTACAAATACAGTCCTGTCTACAGTACAAACACAGCTCATACAGTCCAAACACAGCTCATACAGTCCTGTCTACAGTACAAACACAGCTCATACAGTCCAAACACAGCTCATACAGTCCTGTCTACAGTACAAACACAGCTCATATAGTCCAAACACAGCTCATACAGTCCAAACACAGCTCATACAGTCCTGTCATACAGTCCTACAGTACAGTCCAAACACAGCTCATACAGTCCTGTCTACAGTACAAACACAGCTCATATAGTCCAAACACAGCTCATACAGTCCTGTCTACAGTCCAAACACAGCTCATACAGTCCTGTCTACAGTCCAAACACAGCTCATACAGTCCTGTCTACAGTATAAACACAGCTCATACAGTCCTGTCTACAGTACAAACACAGTACAGTCCAAACACAGCTCATACAGTCCTGTCCAAACACAGCTCATACAGTCCAAACACAGCTCATACAGTCCTGTCTACAGTACAAACACAGCTCATACAGTCCAAACACAGCTCATACAGTCCTGTCTACAGTACAAACACAGCTCATACAGTCCAAACACTGATACAGCTCATACAGTCCTGTCTACAGTATAAACACAGCTCATACAGTCCTGTCTACAGTCCAAACACAGCTCATACAGTCCAAACACAGCTCATACAGTCCTGTCTACAGTACAAACACAGCTCATACAGTCCTGTCTACAGTCCAAACACAGCTCATACAGTCCTGTCTACAGTACAAACACAGCTCATACAGTCCAAACACAGCTCATACAGTCCTGTCTACAGTACAAACACAGCTCATACAAGTCTGGAGACTGACGTGCTACCTCAGACCATTTATTGTTTCCAGAGACATTTATGTTCATTTAGACGTTTTGAGTGACTTACTCGTGATGCTATGGTGCCCCTAGCAGACACAACCAGGTTGAGAGATAAAATATCTGGTACTTGGTGGAATTCATGATGCCATGAATCTCATGGAGGAACCTTTGGCAACCAACAGCAAAATGCTCCCAAAGCATCAATAATCCGATGCTGTATTTTTGTATTTCACAGGGTGTTAACAGGCGCTGTTCCGCTCTCACGGGTGAACATGCTGCATGTGTGTCCAGATCTGATCTGACCACCAGGTCAGGCACAGTGAGGCAGGTCCTACAGCTCATTTTGTACATGAGACAAGGCCATTCACACTTCCTCACAAATTAAAGAAAAAATCCTAAAAGTAGCTACATCATCTGTATTTATTACAGAAGCTTGCATGTAATAGATGTTAATGTGAGACCTGAGCCTGCTTTGCCTTGCAAAGATCCTCATTGGCACAATGTTTGATAAACACAGCCTCAGATCATCCTCGATTTGTCCACAATTGCGGCATTTAGTTTTGAGTGCAGTCATGTTTGAGAACCCTGCCTCACACAAATATGTAGAAGTGAAAGGGAGAACCTTCAAGGTGACTAAGGAAACCCTAACCCACAAAGTTGAGGGTATTCTTTCATCTTGGGTAAGTTATTGTACTTCTCACACCATCTCTGTGCTTTCATAGAACGTTGCCTGCTTCTCAGACCAATAAACAGAAATTACCATTACCATTATTTATTCTACTCAAAAACATTTTATATTCTAAGCATTGTATATGTAACTTTCCAAAGACCCTTTACATGTGAAAGTATTTTACAAAGGAAACAAATGTCTTCATATAGTCTAACTTACTAAATGCTGTGTGCAGCCTTTAAAACATCCTTTAGTTTGACAAGTCCTTTTGTTGCACTGAAATATATTGAAGAATAATATAAATTTTTAACTGTAATATTAAGAATTAGTATTAATTTTTCTTTTTTAACAAAAAATAATAATAACTGACTATTAAACTGTTCACTACAGAGATTAATTTTGCACTTTTGTAACCTTTAACTTTTGGTAAATTCAGTGCAAACCATATAATTTTGAACTGCAGCTTGATGTACAGTTGCATCCTGGAACATAAACGTCCTGTTTGTTTGCATGTTTGTTTTTAGTACCAAACACTGTAGTTTCTCTCATTCACAGTGAAATGTTAGAAGTGCAGTAGTGAGGCCAGCAGATGGGATGGCAGCGTAAATCTGCCTCATTATCATTAGAGGAAAAGATGTGATCTATGTAATCTTAAAGCACTTCCTGGTACCAGAGGACCAAACACACCAGGGAAACCTGGGAAAGCAACTACACCCCTAATGGAGACATGCCATGGGACCCTCAGACATCCCTAATAGAGACAGACCATGTGACCCTCAGATATCCCTAATGGAGACAGACCATGTGACCCTCAGATATCCCTAATGGAGACAAACCATGTGACCCTCAGATATCCCTAATGGAGACAGACCATGTGACCCTCAGCATGTGTAGCAGCGTTATGTTCTGCAGGAACAATGACAGTATTTACCTTTCATCTTCAAGGCCTGCAGGACTGGCCGTGATTGCTCTTGCGTTTGGTCGGTACATTTTGGAGCCGATCTTTATGCCATGCCAAGTGCCTGAGATGGCAGTCAAGATGACAACAGCAATTGGAATCAGTAAGTCCACTTTACAAGGGCACATACTGCATGTCAAACACCACACATGCATTTAATCTGCTTTATGGACTTCAACTCGTCTGGTGCACCATCCTGCTGAAAGAAGCCACCGCCATTAGGGAGTAACCCTCCCTAACCCTAATCCCTAACCCCTAACACTCATCCTAACACTCACCCTAACCATTTACCCTAACACTTACCCTAACCCCTAACCCTTAACCCTAACACTCAGCCTAACACTTACCCTAACCCTAACACTCACCCTACACACCCTAACACTCACCCTAACCCCTAACCCTAACACTCACCCTTTACACTCACCCTAACACTCACCCTAACCCCTAACCCCAACACTCACCCTTTACACTCACCCTAACACTCACCCTAACCCCTAACCCTAACACTCACCCTAACACTCACCCTTTACACTCACCCTAACACTCACCCTAACCCCTAACCCTAACACTCACCCTTTACACTCACCCTAACACTCACCCTAACACTCACCCTTTACACTCACCCTAACCCCTAATCCTAACACTCACCCTAACACTCACCCTAACCCCTAACCCTAACACTCACCCTTTACACTCACCCTAACACTCACCCTAACCCCTAACCCCTCACCCTACACTAACCCTTAACACTCACCCTAACCCCTAACCCTAACACTCACCCTTTACACTCTAAACCCTAACACTCACCCTAACCCCTAACCCTAACACTCACCCTTTACACTCACCCTAACACTCACCCTAACCCCTAACCCTAACACTCACCCTTTACACTCACCCTAACACTCACCCTTACCCCTAACCCTAACACTCACCCTTTACACTCACCCTAACACTCACCCTAACCCCTAACCCTAACACTCACCCTAACACTCACCCTAACCCCTAACACTCACCCTAACACTCACCCTTTACACTCACCCTAACACTCACCCTAACACCCTAACACTCACCCTTTACACTCACCCTAACACTCACCCTAACACTCACCCTAACCCCTAACCCTCACCCTAACACTCACCCTTTACACTCACCCTTTACACTCACCCTAACACTCTCCTTCACCACTGCACTGATGTGGTTTGATTTCCTTGTAGCTGCTGTCATGTACATTAACAGCATGAGTGTGAGCTGGACAGCCAGGCTGCAGATTGTCCTCACGTTTATCAAGCTGTTGGCGATGTTACTCATCATTGTACCAGGAATGTACCAACTGGTCAAAGGTAAACATCACCACAGTTTAACAATAATTGTATTAGCTTTGTTGAACCCTATTCAGGAAAACAATAACATGAGTAGGGAACTCCCCTAATGTAAACAAGAGAAAGCCCTTCCACAAGTGCACTTGAGTTTTAGCCTCCATTCAGTTATTTACATTTCAGTTATTACCTTTATTTCAAAATTTCAAGCAATGGCAATAAACAAAAATAACAAGATGTCATTCGATTATGACCGCTGAACTCACCCACATGCCTTGGTCCTGCTACAAGGCCTGTTGTTACATATTTGGTTTATTGCGTTTGTAGGAGAGACAAAAAACTTCCAGAATGCATTTCAGGTGGATGCGGTGCAGGTGTCCAGCCTTCCACTGGCCTTCTACTCAGGGATGTACGCGTATGCTGGCTGGTGGGTCCCCTCTCTGCTGCCCCCTATAGGACTGACCATGGGAAATACAGCTTTCCTTGTGTTTATTTCTTGCTTTTGTTTACAGGTTTTATTTGAATTTTGTGACCGAAGAGGTGGACAATCCTGAACGGTCAGTGTGGTTCAAAATTAAGAACAAAATTCTGACATGCTAACCTGAGGGTTAGGGTTAGGTGTTAACCCTAAAGTTAGGTGTTAACCTGAGGGTTAGGGTTAGGTGTTAACTCAAGATTACGACAGATCTAGTGACGGGCAGACTAAACATTGTGAAGCTTTTGGGGCTTCTTCCTGATTATGGTTAGTACTGGATTAGGGTTAGTACTGGGTTAGGGTTAGTACTGGGTTATTAATGGTAAAGGATTTGAAGCATTAGAGCACTGAACACTAATGTCAAAATAGCAACACCTTGTGGTTTTCAGAAATTATACTAGTCATGGGCTCAGGGTTTTCATAGAGAGCTGATGCTGAACATTAATGTTTAGTCATAGTTCTGCACTTTTAAATATTTCCCTTTTTATTTGAACATGTACAATAAAATGTTGCAAACTGTACAGCAACAGGTTGACATGTTCTGGAACGTTTGAATGTTTCTCTTCCTTGTTGCTTCCATATTTTCCACATTTCCTGTCTTGAAATGAAAAGCTGTCTGTGGATTTTGCACCCTGATAATCCCGTTTTACACCCTGATAATCCCGTTACGACGGTCCCGCCCACCGACGCTCACGTTACACGACCAGACGGTCCCGCCACCGACGCTCACGTTACACGACCAGACGGTCCCTCCCACCGACGCTCACGTTACATGACCAGACGGTCCCTCCCACCGACGCTCACGTTACACGACCAGACGGTCCCGCCACCGACGCTCACGTTACACGACCAGACGGTCCCGCCCACCGACGCTCACGTTACGCGACCAGGCGGTCCCTCGGTCCCGCCACGTTACGGACCACGGTCCCGCCACCGACCAGACCAGACGGTCCCGCCCCTCCCACTGGCGACCAGAGAGAGTTCCCACTGGCCTTTCGCGTTACACGACCAGACGGTCCCTCCCACCGACGCTCACGTTACACGACCAGACGGTCCCGCCACCGACGCTCACGTTACACGACCAGACGGTCCCGCCACCGACGCTCACGTTACACGACCAGACGGTCCCTCCCACCGACGCTCACGTTACACGACCAGACGGTCCCGCCACCGACGCTCACGTTACACGACCAGATGGTCCCTCCCACCGACGCTCACGTTACACAACCAGACGGTCCCGCCCACTGACGCTCACGTTACACGACCAGACGGTCCCGCCCACCGACGCTCACATTACTGTGATGTTTGATGTCATTAGTGAATCTGGTTGGGATTGATTACTTTTTACCAAGGACTGTCCCACTGGCTATCTGCATCTCCATGGTGATTGTGACTGTCTGCTACACACTGACTAACGTGGCCTACTATACAGTGATGTCACCACAGGAGCTGCTGGCCTCGCACGCCGTTGCTGTGGTAAGTGGCTGCTTAGCAACACAGTGCAAGGACATCAGCAGAGCCATAATGTGAGGGGCTGTTTGATAATGCAAGAATAGAGTTTGTTTATTTAATGGTTTGTTTAGTCTCCAGCCTTTGTGGGTTTTCAAATAAACACATTTGTTGTCATCATCTCAAAAAGTTTGATCACTAGTAGTCTCCTGCCTGAGGATCCACAGTATTATCTAGGGTTAGTGTTCGGTTAGGGTATTGTTAGTGTTGGGTTAAGGTAATGTTAGTGTGGGTCAGGGTAATGTTAGTGTTGGGTTAAGTGTTGGGTGGTAATGTTAGTGTTGGGTCAGGGTAATGTTAGTGTTGGGTTAGGGTAATGTTAGTGTTGGGTTAGGGTAATGTTAGTGTTGGGTCAGGGTAATGTTAGTGTTGGGTTAGGGTGTTTTCCTGCCCGAGGATCTTCCCCACCATTATATTTATGCAGGTGTGAGGCAGAGGCAGACTGGCTCTATAGTGAAGTGCTCAAGCACTGTCAGATCACCAGATCACTCTCTGCTTCACCATTAATGACTGTAACAGCAAACACCTGGGTTAGGTTTAGTGTTGGGTTAGGGTTACACTGCCTCCTCAGGAGGGGTCATTTCATAGAGCCGCTTTACTCTTAATGTCTGTCTGTTACTTTGCTGCAATAATCATCATATATCGCTCCCTCTAACTGACAGCAGTGTGTGTGTGTGTGTGTGTGTGTGGGGGGAGATCTCCAGCTGGGCTTGGAGATGTTCTAAAAGCTTTTCTCCTCCCATCAGACCAGTGTAACTCATGGTCTGTTAATCACCATGTCACTCCTATGAGGAAACTTTTTGTCAGACCTGTTAAAAACATAAGCATAATGCTCAGAATGGAAGAAAATGAAAGATCAATGTTGTTGTTCTTGTTTTTTTAAACACAGCACATGGTTTCATCTCTCTCTCCAGACCTTTGCTGAGAAGCTGATGGGAAACTTCTCTTTGGCGGTTCCCATATTCGTGTCCCTGTCGTGTTTTGGTTCTATGAACGGCGGCCTTTTTGCTTTCTCCAGGTGACTTTGATAGTTATGTAGTTAACACTATTTAGTTTTTCTAACCCTATCAGGGCTTCCCTAACCTTAACCAGGTTTCCCTAATCCTAACCCTAGAAAATCACGTGTTGGAAGTTAACATCAGATAAAATATGTTTTTTCTTCCAGTCAAAACCAATTTGAACTGGTGCTTTCCTTGTTTGACCTGCCCAGCTAGTGACTCTAGACTCTGAAATAACGTAAACATCTCTCTTGTTCTCCAGAATGTTCTATGTAGCATCACGAGAAGGTCATCTTCCAGACGTTCTGTCTATGGTTCACATCCGGCGACACACACCAATAGCTGCTGTGATTGTTCTGGTGAATATTATACAGACAAGGCACACACAACTTGACACACACACACTCTGCACTGAAATATATCTTTTAGAATTTCCTTTTAGATTTTCCTTATCAAACCCCTTACGTATCACATTAACATGCAGTTTTTATTTATGGTCATGAATGAGTTTAGTATATGTATTTACTTCCGAGTGGGTTTATGAAGTGTGTGTGTGTGTGTTTAAGCTTCACAGTGTTTCTGGTGTGTGTGTGTGTGTGTGCGTGTATGTGTTTAAGCTTCACTGTGTTTGTGGTGTGTGTGTGTGTGTTTAAGCCTCACAGTGTTGGTGGTGTGTGTGTGTGTTTAAGCCTCAGTGTTGGTGGTGTGTGTGTGTGTGTGTGTTTAAGCCTCAGTGTTGGTGGTGTGTGTGTGTGTGTTTAAGCCTCAGTGTTGGTGGTGTGTGTTTAAGCCTCAGTGTTGGTGGTGTGTGTGTGTGTGTGTTTAAGCCTCAGTGTTGGTGGTGTGTGTTTAAGCTGTGTGCTCCTGTGTTCTCCTGCAGTACCCCATCACTCTGCTCATCCTGTTTCTGGGGGACATCTACAGCCTTCTGAATTTCATGAGCTTCTTGCGTTGGCTCTTCATCGGAGTGGCTGTTGTGGGACTCATCTATCTGCGTTATACACGGCCTGACATGCCACGCCCCTTTAAGGTAACAGACACAAGCCCAGTAGACATGCCACGCCCCTTTAAGGTAACAGACGCAGGCCCAGTAAACATGCCACGCCCCTTTAAGGTAACAGACACAGGCCCAGTAAACATGCCACACCCCTTTAAGGTAACAGACACAGGCCCAGTAAATATGCCATGCCCCTTTAAGGTAACAGACACAGGCCCAGTAAACATGCCACGCCCCTTTAAGGTAACAGACGCAGGCCCAGTAAACATGCCACGCCCCTTTAAGGTAACAGACACAGGCCCAGTAAACATGCCACGCCCCTTTAAGGTAACAGACGCAGGCCCAGTAAACATGCCACGCCCCTTTAAGGTAACAGACACAGGCCCAGTAAACATGCCACACCCCTTTAAGGTAACAGACACAGGCCCAGTAAATATGCCATGCCCCTTTAAGATAACAGACACAGGCCCAGTAAACATGCCACGCCCCTTTAAGGTAACAGACACAGGCCCAGTAAACATGCCACTCCCTCTAAAGTAACACAGCCTCAGGCCACGCCCCTTTAAGAAAACATGGCTTGCATTGTGAGTCTACCAGACAAGGACTGTCTAACTGTGTAATCCTGCTATCCTGAGTATAATCTTACAGTCCTGAGTGTAATCCTGCTGGCTTTCTGAGTGACCTTCTCCCTCCTCAGGTCCCAATATTCATTCCTGCAGTTTTTTCATTCACCTGCTTCTTCATGGTCTTCCTCTCGCTGTACTCCGACCCACTCAACACAGGCATCGGCTTCGCCATCTCGCTCACAGGAGTTCCTGCATATTACATCTTTATTGTCTTCAACTCCAAACCCAAGTGGCTCCTGAGACTCACAGGTCAGTCACAGCAGCTGGCTGAATACAAATGATGATTTAGTCTGTAATAAATATGGATTACCCTCACATTATAGTCCGTTTTGTAGACTGTAATCAATAAAAATATCTCTTTGTTTTTGGTTTTTTTGCAGACTTTGTGAACAGGTCTCTACAGATTGTGCTGGAGGTGGTCCCTGCTGAAAACTGACCTGCACTGTTCCTTTCTGGCTTTAATTTCTCTGTATAAAACACAGTGCATTCATCCCTCTCTCCTTTTCATTCATCTTTTATATTTTACAGAAAACACCCCCTGGGCCCACTCCTTCACTCCCTCACCCACACCCTCACCCTAAACCTCACAACCCTCACCCGCACCCTCACCCTAAACCTCACCCTCACCCTAAACTTCACCCTAACCTTAAACCTCACCCTCACCCTAACCCACACCCTAAACCTCACCCTAACCCTAACCTACACCCTAACCTACATCCTAAACCTCACCCTAACCCTAACCTACACCCTAAACCTCACCCTAACCCTAACCTACACCCTAACCCTCACCCTAACCTATACCCTAAACCTCACCCTAACCTACACCCTAAACCTCACCCTAACCTACACCCTAAACCTCACCCTCACCCTAACCTACACCCTAAATCTCACCCTAACCCTAACCTACACCCTAAACCTCACCCTCACCCTAACCTACACCCTAACCATACACCCTAAACCTCACCCTAACCCTAACCTACACTCTAAACCTCACCCTAACCCTAACCTACACCCTAAATCTCACCCTAACCCTAACCTACACCCTAACCCTCACCCTAACCTACACCCTAAACCTAACCCTCACCCTAACCTACACGCTAACCTACACCCTCACCCAGGGCCAAGCAGGACAATCACAGCAGCTCCCATTATCCCACAGAATCACGGGTGCTCACACATTCATTCTTTTCACCTTGTTCTGTTTCCCTGCTGTATTTTCGGCTGTGGGATGTTTACACTATACTGAGAGTCGGTCCATATTCTTTGTTCTGTGATGTAATTCCAGCACATATATATTCAGTGTTTATATACACCACACACCAGGTTTTCAGATCTATCAATCAGGTTTAGGCAGTGTGAAAGTGTGTTTACCAAATCAAATTTGTCTTACCGTAGATGCAGTGGGTGACAGACCAAATGTTCTTGACTACTTACAAATGACCATATCCTGTTACACAACATTATCATTATCCTGACTCAAATATAACATTATCATAGCGCAGAAGCAGCATTAGGCTAACTCAGATATCACATCTAGAGAGCACCCAAGCATCAGCACTGACAGGGGAAGTGTAGTAGTTTGAAATGAAAAATGAAAACATGAAGGATGAACAGTGTTCATTCCTTGTAACTGTGCTTGTAACTGTGCTTGTAACTAACAATAACATCAGCATGCGTCACGGACCTTTAGATCGCCTGGGTTACTCACTGCAACATGGAGGCAGGATGCAAGCATGAATCTTTAACTGAGGGACAAACAGCCACTACCAACATGAACACATCAAACTCATACAAACTCAATACAGAAAGAAACACAGAATGTCTAACAAAACCCTAACACACTGAGTACCAAAGGGATGGACAGAGAAACTAAACAGGGCAGACCTTAAACCTGACCTTAAACTGGCAGAACTACTAGAAGCAGCACACTTGTACTTACAAACAATGACCAACATAAAGGAAGACAAACACAGGGTTTAAATAGACGACAATTGGCGTGGTTACACAGGAGAACACATGAGACTAATAATGAGGGCGTGGTTACACAGGAGAACACATGAGACTAATAATGAGGGCGTGGTTACACAGGAGAACACATGAGACTAATAATGAGGGCGTGGTTACACAGGAGAACACATGACACAATTAATGAGGCCGAGGTGTGGCAGGAGAACACATGGAGAAACAAAACAGAAATGACTGACAAGTGGGAGGTGGAACTAGATGTGACACTTCTGGCTTTTAAAGCACTTAATAAAGCCACAAAGAAAATGGTTTCTATTCAGATTTACTCTTCATCGTTCTGACAATCTCACACAATATGCATTTTTTCACTGGCCTGTGGAGATATAAGCTACAAGTTAGTAATACAATGACTCAGCAAAATGGACATGGAGCTGAAAAAAGATTCTGTTAGTGTTTATTACTGAACCAAAAAAAAGTGGGGTCAGAGTGTGGGGTAAGGGTGTGGGGTAAGGGAATGGGGTAAGGGTATGGGGTAAAAGTGTGGGGTAAGGGTGTGGGGTAAAGGTGTGGGGTAAGGGAGTAGGACGCACTGATGCTAACTCCTACCTGGAATTAGAACTATAACTATAGAACTATATTTGAACTATAAATACGGACTTCTGCTAGCGGGCCGCCCAATGGAGGATGGGTTCCCTTTTGAGTCTCCCTGTCATCATAGTAAGTTTTTCCTTGCCATTGTCGCCTCTGGTTTGCTCATTAGGGATCTGGACCCATACGATTGTAAAGCTGCTTTGTGACAACATGTGCTGTAAAAAGTGCTATATAAATAAATGTGACTTATAACACTTGGGTATTGGGGTTAGGATGTAATAGTATAACACTAGGGTGTTAGGGTTAGGATGTAATAGTATAACACTAGGGTGTTAGGGTTAGGGTGTAATAGTATAACAGTAGGGTGTTAGGGTTAGGGTGTAATAGTATAACAGTAGGGTGTTAGGGTTAGGGTGTAATAGTATAACACTAGGGTGTTAGGGTTAGGATGTAATAGTATAACACTAGGGTGTTAGGGTTAGGGTGTAATAGTATAACACTAGGGTGTTAGGGTTAGGGTGTAATAGTATAACACTAGGGTGTTAGGGGGTGTAATAGTATAACACTGTTAGGGGGTGTTAGGGTTAGGGTTGTAATAGTATAACACTAGGGGTTAGGGTTAGGAGGGTTAGGGGTAGGGTTAGGATGTAATAGTATAACACTAGGGTGTTAGGGTTCGGATGTAATAGTATAACACTAGGGTGTTAGGGTTAGGATGTAATAGTATAACACTAGGGTGTTAGGGTTAGGATGTAATAGTATAACACTAGGGTGTTAGGGTTAGGGTGTAATAGTATAACACTAGGGTGTTAGGGTTAGGATGTAATAGTATAACACTAGGGTGTTAGGGTTAGGATGTAATAGTATAACACTAGGGTGTTAGGGTTAGGGTGTAATAGTATAACACTAGGGTGTTAGGGTTAGGGTGTAATAGTATAACACTGTAATAGTATAACACTAGGGTGTTAGGGTTAGGGTTTGTGTAATAGTATAACACTAGGGTGTTAGGGTTAGGGGTGTAATAGTATAACACTAGGGTGTTAGGGTTAGGATGTAATAGTTAGGGTGTTAGGGTGTAATAGTATAACACTAGGGTGTTAGGGTTAGGATGTAATAGTATAACACTAGGGTGTTAGGGTTAGGATGTAATAGTATAACACTAGGGTGTTAGGGTTAGGATGTAATAGTATAACACTAGGGTGTTAGGGGGTGTTAGGGTTAGGGTGTTAGGGGATGTAATAGTATAACACTAGGGTGTTAGGGTGGGTTAGGGATGTAATAGTATAACACTAGGGTAATAGTAATGTGTAATAGTATAACACTAGGGTGTTAGGGTTAGGATGTAATAGTATAACACTAGGGTGTTAGGGTTAGGGTGTAATAGTATAACACTAGGGTGTTAGGGTTAGGATGTAATAGTATAACACTAGGGTGTTAGGGTTAGGGTGTAATAGTATAACACTAGGGTGTTTGGGTTAGGGTGTGAATGTTCTTAGTGGTATTTCACTGATGGTTCACAGGACAAAAAAATACCTCCTAACAACTACAGCAGAAAAAGAACCAACACAAAATGCACCTGTCTTATCATAGTACAGGACAGAACTCAAAACATCTTAATAATGGCTGCTGTATGATGCTTGCACAGTCACAGTGACAGGACAGAAAAAGAAACACATTCAAGGGAATTGTGTTTAATACCAATGTTTTGGCTTTCCTGGAGAAGTCACGCTACAATCTCACTCTACATGCTAACTAATGCTACAGGCTAACTGATGCTACAGGCTAACTGATGCTACTGGCTAAGTCACGCTACAGGCTAATTAATGCTACAGGCATATATCTGTGGACCCCATGATGGACAGACATCAGTTGATTAAACAAGAGCAGAAACATGAAGTGTGTGTGTGTTTCTAAGGTTTTGGCATTTTCCGTGTGTATGTGTCTGTGTATTTCTAAGAAGTGGTTTGCTGTGTATATGTGTGTGTGTGTGTATTTCTAAGGTTTTGGCATTTGAATGGGATTTGGAGCCAGCATGACTGATCCACTCCAGGAGGGTAATTACACGTTTAACGTCCCAGACAGTCACAGGGGCTTCTGGGGTGGAGCTGAGAGAAAGAAATAATAAAGAAGTTGAAATTTTGCAAAGTATGGAAGTGATTCTTCACCCACACACTCATATAATCTATCTTCATGTTTGTGAGTAATGCACATGCACACACACACACAATTTAGTATGCAGCCCTCTCACTCTTGGACAAATACCAAATGCAACAACATGAAGCAGGTACTCTAGAATTGTGTGTGTGTGTGTGTGTGTATGTGTGTGTGTATATCAGAATCATGATATATACATGCAACATGTTCTTTTAACTTAGACAATTGGTTTTACATAGCCTGAGATAAACCTAATTAAAGAGGTATAAATCAGTAACAGTAACCCTAATACTAACCCTTCAGGTTAAACCCTAATCCTAAACCCTAATCCTAACCCTAACCCTTCAGGTTAAACCCTAATCCTAAACCCTAATCCTAACCCTAACCCTTCAGGTTAAACCCTAATCCTAAACCCTAATCCTAATCCTTCAGGTTAAACCCTAACTCTGACCCTTCCCTTATCATAAATACACACGAAGCAACAGAGTCTCAATACATATTTAACTAATCATGTCAAGGCAACAGCAATTCCCACTTATTCTAACCTGCAAAGCAGCCAGTACAGATGGTTGCTGCAGTGACTAAAGCTCAGATGAGTCTTAAAGCGCAGACCAGTTAGCTGGAGAATTTAGTGAAAATGCCAATATCTCTCGCTTCCTCTGTGGTTCAAACCAGCCACTGTTGTCCTAGTACCAACAACAGCCACTGTAACTGTCTGACTGGTCTAGCAATAATAATAATAATAATAATAATAATAATAATAATAATGGTCTAGCCTTCATCATAAACAAGTACTTTGAAAGGCTGGTTAGAGAATTCATCTGCACCTCACTTCCTATTATCGTGGATGCCCTCAAGTTTGCCTACAGACAGAACAGATCCTACAGACAGAACAGATCCACTGATTATGTCACTGGAACTGCACCCTGACCTTTCACATGTGGACAAGAGGAACACAAGAGGAACATGTGAGGAACATGTGAAGAACATGGTGGCTTGGTGGTTAGCACATTTGCCTCTCAGCCTTCTTTTTACCCTAACAACAAGCCTTCTTCTATCCTACCGATGAGTCACTGAAACACTTATCAGTCCGTATTCTCCTTCTTGAATCTTATCGGTTTCATTTTGGCTGCTGCAGTTCCCAATGTGGTCACTTGATGGCAATAGAGTGAAACTGAACAGATCCACTAATATAATGAAAACACCAGAGCACCTACATAGCTGTGAGATCCTCATCAGTCAGCAGACACATCAACTGCAGTTCACACAGGCTGCACTGAGGTCTTTGTAATCTGTCTGTCTTCTCACTCGTTCAGTTATTTTCCAGTATATCTAGTTTGGTCTTTAGAACTGAATTACAGTTCTGTCACAGATCTTTTATAGCCATAAAATAGGTGCTGTTAGATCCTCAGGAACAGCTCCAGATATTCATGTATCTCTCACTCTCTCTCTCTCTCTTCCTCTCTCTGTCTGTCTCTCTCTTTCTCTCCCTCTCTCTGTATCTTTCTCTCTCTCACAATTATTTTTTTTAAATTCATGGTGCTTTATTGGCATGACAAATATTTCAACAGTTGTATTACCAAAGCCTGAACACTTAATAACACTGAACACTGAACAGATACCAGTTGAGCTCACAGCTCTAAACACTGCAAAACTGTTAAGGAATAAATAAATAAAACAGCAAAACAAAAATAAATAAATAATTTTAAAAATCCTTAAGTAAATATCAAAATCAGTAGTCAAATTTTAAGGGATAAGAAGGGGAACCACATGTATATATGCATACACACATCAGATACAAGGATTTTGTGCGTATGTGTGTGTGTGATATGATCCAGGGAGTCTCTCTGGATCAGAGAGGCTGTACTAACAGGTAGGGGAGGCTCTCTGGATCAGAGAGGCTGTTGAATGTGGGGTGTTTATTATTGAATTTTGTGTAGAATTTGTTTTGAATATCAGTGAACTTCAGGCATTCTGTCAGGAAATGCAGCTGTTTCAGTTTCAGTATTCAGCACTGTTGGCATGTTTTGTTTTCCTGGGGCATCCAGGATCTTCTGTGCCTGCCAGACTCTATAGCCAGTCTCTATAGTCAGTCTCTATAGCCAGTCTCTATAGCCAGTCTCTGTAGTCAGTCTCTATAGCCAGTCTCTATAGCCAGTCTCTATAGTCAGTCTCTATAGCCAGTCTCTGTAGTCAGTCTCTATAGCCAGTCTCTATAGCCAGTCTCTATAGCCAGTCTCTATAGTCAGTCTCTATAGTCAGTCTCTATAGCCTCTATAGCCAGTCTCTATAGCCAGTCTCTATAGCCTCTATAACCAGTCTCTATAGCCTCTATAGCCAGTCTCTATAGCCTCTATAGCCAGTCTCTATAGCCAGTCTCTATAGCCAGTCTCTATAGCCAGACTCTATTGTCAGTCTCTATAGTCAGTCTCTATAGCCAGTCTCTATAGTCAGTCTCCATAGTCTCTATTGTCAGTCTCTATAGCCAGTCACATGGGCACAATGACTACACACCTTTAGGGAGCTACTATACATTTTGCTTACTGGGAAGTCTTTGAAATACTGAAGACAAGCAGCGGCAGTGGGAAATCAGGTGTGTTGATGCCACAGCCAGACTTCCTCAGAGGGAGGAAAAGGAGAGTGAGAGAGAAAACAAAGAAAGAGAACAGCCACCGTAGAAGCCGCCACTGTGGTCCTGGGGGAGCAGTGTGCTGCAGCTGGAGCTCCTCATTACCCATATGTCATTGCCCACACACTCTCCCAACTCCTGCACAATCTTCTCCGTTTTAAAAGTCATATGAAGGTCTCCGTGTGGGAATATCGGCCACAGGATTAAACGTCTACTAATGGACCTCTGGAGCACAGGAGAGGGAAGATATGATTGATCATTGATCATGAGGAGGATGGAAAGAGAGAGAATGCTGGAACATTCTGGTGTGTGATGAGGGTGTAATGACTGTTAAACACCATGTGGACGCTTCACCAGCCCTTGATTATGTGAATCCAACATCCCAGAGAATCTAGCCATCCCATTCATGCATGTGATGCTGTCAAATTAGCACCTGCTAATTTACTCCTGTAATTACTACACCTTCATTAGTTAAAACGGGTGTTGTGGAGGACTGCCGAGGTGTGGATGGGTGAGTGGAAGAAATTTTAGTTGCCTCTAGAAAATACAAAATGAAATCCATTTGCTCCACCTTAATAATAAACACCTTTCTGCTTTTAACACTCATTCTATATAAGACATGCTTTTGAATGTCCCAGAGGTGAGGCTGCATTGTAGTGTTATATATATATATAATAATATATCCATCCATCCATCCATTTTCTTCCGCTTATCCGGGTCCGGGTCGCGAGGGCAGTAGCCTAAGCAAAGAGGCCCAGGTTTCCCTCTCCCCAGCCACCTCTTCCAGCTCTTCTGGGGGGGATACCAAGGCGTTCCCAGGACAGCCGAGAGATATAATCTCTCCAGCGTGTCCTGGGTCTTCCCCGGGGCCTCCTCCCAGTTGGACATGCCCAGAGCGCCTCCCTAGGCAGGCGCCCAGGTGGCATCCGAACCAGATGCCCGAACCACCTCAGCTGGCTCCTCTCTACGTGGAGGAGCAGTGACTCTACTCCGAGCCCCTCCCGGATGACTGTGCTCCGTACCTTATCTCTAAGGGAGAGCCCAGACACCCTGCGAAGAAAACTCATTTCGGCCGCTTGTATTCGCGATCTCATTCTTTCGGTCACTACCCAAAGCTTGTGACCATAGGTAAGAGTCGGAACGTAGATTGACCAGTAAATTGAGAGCTTTGCCTTTTGGCTCAGCTCTCTCTTCACCACAACGGTCCGGTACAGCGACCGCAATACTGCAGCCGCAGCACCGATCCGCCTGTCAATCTCTCGTTCCATCCTTCCCTCACTCGTGAACAAGAACCCGAGATACTTAAACTCCTCCACTTGAGGTAAGGACTCACTCCCGACCCAGAGAGGGCACTCCACCCTTGTCCGACTGAGTACCATGGTCTCAGTTTTAGAGGTGCTGATTCTCATCCCAGCCGTCTCACACTCGGCTGCAAACTGATCCAACGAGAGCTGTAGGTCTCGGCCCGATGATGCCAACAGGACCACATCATCTGCAAAGAGAAGGCGTGGAATCCTGAGGCCACCAAACCGAACCCCCTCTGCCACTTCGGCGGGTTTCGGCATGACGTTGACCTTGCCAGGCGCAAAACCTCTACTTTTATGGGCAGTCATGGTCTGGTGGTTAGGGAACCGGTCTTGTGACCGGAGGGTCGTGGGTTCGATTCCCAGGCCTGAGGCCATGACTGAGGTGCCCTTGAGCAAGGCACCTAACCCCAACTGCTCCCTGGGTGCCGGGCTAGGGCTGCCCACCGCTCTGGGCACGTGTGCACCACAGCCCCCTAGTGATCACTAGTGTGTGTGTGTTCTGACTGCACAGATGGGTAAAATGCGGAGGACAAATTTCAATTGGGGTGAAAATCACAATTGACAATGTGGCTGACTTAACTTAACTTGGCTACGCCGAGAAATTCTGTCCATAAAAGTTATGAACAGAATCGGTGACAAAGGGCAGCCTTTATATAGTGTAATATATATATAACTTTCAGCCTTGGTCCACTCTTTACATTATCCATGCTGACATGAACACAACACATATTTGAGTGTTTGTATGTGTGTGCATCTTTTTCTGCTTGAAGAATGTCTGCTCACACAAACACACCCTGCTCACACACACACACCCTCCCCACCACACACCCCACCCTCCTCCTTCCCCTCGTAACATTATTTGAATGCAGCCTGATTACAGCACAACTGCACAGCTTGTTTTTCTTACTTTGCAATTTCACAAACCAGAGCACCAAAATAACTAAATTAGGGTTATTTTTTTGTTTTCCATCAAGTGAAGTAATTATTCCAGCGCACAAGAGACGTGATGCTTCCCAACAGTGTAATTGTCATAAAAGAAAAAGAAAAAAATCCATCATGGCTAGAAAAGACAAATTAACAGCAGTGCTAACATTGACCTCTGACCTCCGATACCAGTTTTCTTCATGGAATAAATGCCACACAGTTGTAGAGGAGTTTGTAGACTTTGTAGAGACTGTAGAGAGAATGAGAGTGAAGGGGAGAGATGAGGGGCACAAGTAACAGGAGTAACAGGAGGGCACAAGGAAGGAAAGAGTGGGAGAAGATAGAAGAGAGGAAGAGAGAAAGACAGAGGAGAAGGTGAGGGACAGGAAAGAGCAGGAGACAGGTGTCCCTCACCCTAACCCTAACCCCTACCCTAAGCGTAACCCTTTTCTGTTACTTCATTTTTGCTTGGTTTTCTGTATCTTACTTTTTTTTTCTGCAGCAGATGATAAAATGTGTTTATTTACTTGTGGCTCTGCTGCCTTCACAGATTCTAGGCTTGGTTTAATCAGCCTACGCACTTCCTGGATTAAGATATATATAATTATTCGTCATACATATACATGAATTGTGCTTATGAATTCAAACCTGTGGCCCAAATGTGCAGCATCTGTAACTTCACTGACCTGCAACTTCACTGATCTGTAACTTCACTGATCTGTAACTTCATTGATCTGTAACTTCACTGACCTGTAACTTCATTGATCTGTAACTTCACTGATCTGTAACTTCATTGATCTGTAACTTCACTGATCTGTAACTTCATTGATCTGCAACTTCACTGACCTGTAACTTCACTGATCTGTAACTTCACTGATCTGTAACTTCATTGATCTGTAACTTCACTGATCTGTAACTTCACTGACCTGTAACTTCATTGATCTGTAACTTCACTGATCTGTAACTTCACTGACCTGTAACTTCATTGATCTGTAACTTCATTAACAACTGCAGACAAAGAAAGAGGGAAAGATGGGATGGAAGTGGTCCATGTCTGAGGCTCTGCTTCTTTACTGTGGATCAACAGTGAGGTAATTAGACTGCTTAAGGCTAGAGAACACTCATATACACCCCCACCAGCCCCCATCCTGCCCCCATCCAGCCCCCATCCTGCCCCCATCCTGCCCCCATCCTTACCCCATCCCCAGCACACTCCCATGCAAACAAACAAAACCAATAACACCACTGAAAGGTACAAGTTAAGAGTCTTGGACAGGAAGTGTCTTGGACAGGAAGTGTCTTGGACAGGAGGTGTCTTGGACAGGAAGTGTCTTGGACAGGAGGTGTCTTGGACAGGAAGAGTTTGACTGTATGTGAGTGACTGAACAAAACATGATTAAAATAGAGCTACTGTATGTTGTGATTGAAGTCAGAATGGACAAACAGAAAACAACAACAAAAAATGCACCATCATCACACACTTAAATGGTATGGAAAACCAAAGTATGAATCTTTTATATTTCCTAGAATTTTCACTTAAACCCCTCATACATCAGAGAGAAGCTTCCATGGAGCTTGGGCCATGACAAGGAATGACATGTGAAGGGTGTCTGGACATGAGGTGCTGAAAAAAGGAGAGAAAAAGAAGACAGTGAGAGGAGAAACAGTGAGAGAGGGAGAGGGAGTGAGAGAGGGAGAAAGAAGAGCCTGGTTGAAATGGGCTGGCTGGATATGTAATAAAAGTATGGCAGCTATAGCTAATGTGATTCCTCTAGCATGAGTCAGTGGTGTATAAATATCCAGAGAGGCCCCCTTTTCTCACCCCCCCCTCTCTCTTTCATACACACACACACACACACACACACATACACACACACATACACACACACACCCAGGAGGCCACAGATTCACAAATCACTAAGCGCTTGCTGTGGGATTTTATGGCTATTTATTTGGGTGGAAAGGCACTTTCATTTCCCCAGCTGTGGAGGAGACGTGATGAGAAGCATATGAAGTGTGTGTTGTGTACACACCAAATTCCTCTCTGGCCTCATTGAGTCCAAATGAATAGTAAGAGTGTGGCCTCTCTGAGCTACACACACACACACACACACACACACACACACACACACACACACACACGCGCGCACACACACACACACGCACGCACGCACACATGCACACACATGCAGATCAGTTACAGAACCATATTTGAGGGAGCTGTTTCACAGAGATGGCCACACCCACATTATTAGGCTCTGCCACAATCCAGAAGATTTTCCTCATTACATATGAAATTCTTTACAACTTGGTTACTGGTTACCTGGTCACGGTCACCTTGTTCCTGATTGCCTGGATCCTGATTAGTTTCTGATTGGATGAAGGGGCAGTCATGGTTAGGGAACCGGTCTTGTGACCTAGTGATCATTAGTGTGTGTGTGCACCACAGCCCCCCTAGTGATCACTAGTGTGTGTGTGTGTGTGTGTGTACCACAGCATCCTAGTGATCACTAGTGTGTGTGTGTGTGTGTACCACAGCCCCTTAGTGATCACTAATGGGTGTGTATGCTCTCACTGCATAGATGAGTAAATACAGAGGATAAATTTTGATTTGAGTGAAAATCACAATTGAAAAGTATGGCACACATTTGAATCCTGAATAGCTGAATTCTGATTAGCTAGCTGAATGATTTCAGTAATTTTTTTGCTACATTTGAGGAATAAACATGCAGTCTATAGTTCACTATTTGCATTGAGTCCATTAAACATCCATGCAGTACACACAATACAGGGCTACACTGCCTGCACTACACTCTGTTTACAAATAAGCCAGTATTCATATTTGTCTGTATTCAACAGTATTTATATGTCTCTACTTCGCGAGGGTCACATGAAGACAAGAAATAACCATCCAAGAACACAAATACACATATACACATACATGCCTCCCCCCACACACATAATAACACACGCAAACATGCACACATATACATATATACACACATATACATACTAACTCAAACAGCCAGTTTGGTCTAACTCAAACAGCCGGTTTGGACTAACTCAAACAGCCGGTTTGGACTAACTCAAACAGCTAGTTTGGACTAACTCAAACAGCCAGTTTGGACTAACTCAAACAGCCGGTTTGGACTAACTCAAACAGCTAGTTTGGACTAACTCAAACAGCCAGTTTGGACTAACTCAAACAGCCAGTTTGGACTAACTCAAACAGCCGGTTTGGACTAACTCAAACAGCTAGTTTGGACTAACTCAAACAGCCAGTTTGGACTAACTCAAACAGCCGGTTTGGACTAACTCAAACAGCTAGTTTGGACTAACTCAAACAGCCAGTTTGGACTAACTCAAACAGCCGGTTTGGACTAACTCAAACAGCCGGTTTGGACTAACTCAAACAGCTAGTTTGGACTAACTCAAACAGCTGATTTCAGTTATCTCCCATTACCCCCCCCCCCACCACAGTCAAGACTCTCCAGCACACAGTAACACAATCACTACATTACATGTACATAACCCTAACATTAACTCTAACCCTAACATTAACTCTAACCCTAACATTAACCCTCACCATAACCCTTAACCCTAACTGTAACCCTAACACTAACACTAACCCTAACATTAACCCTCATCATAACCCTTAACCCTAACTCTAACCCTAACCCTAGCACTAACTCTAACCCTAACATTAACCCTCACCATAACCCTTAACCCTAACTCTAACCCTAACCCTAGCACTAACTCTAACCCTAACATTAACCCTCACCATAACCCTTAACCCTAACTCTAACCCTAACCCTAGCACTAACTCTAACCCTAACATTAACCCTCACCATAACCCTTAACCCTAACTCTAACCCTAGCACTAACTCTAACCCTAACATTAACCCTCACCATAACCCTTAACCCTAACTCTAACCCTAACACTAACACTAACCCTAACATTAACCCTCACCATAACCCTTAACCCTAACTCTAACCCTAGCACTAACTCTAACCCTAACATTAACCCTCACCATAACCCTTAACCCTAACTCTAACCCTAACACTAACTCTAACCCTAACATTAACCCTCACCATAACCCTTAACCCTAACTCTAACCCTAACACTAACCCTAACATTAACCCTCACCATAACCCTTAACCCTAACTCTAACCCTAGCACTAACTCTAACCCTAACATTAACCCTCACCATAACCCTTAACCCTAACTCTAACCCTAGCACTAACTCTAACCCTAACATTAACCCTCACCATAACCCTTAACCCTAACTCTAACCCTAGCACTAACACTAACCCTAACATTAACCCTCACCATAACCCTTAACCCTAACTCTAACCCTAGCACTAACACTAACCCTAACATTAACCCTCACCATAACCCTTAACCCTAACTCTAACCCTAGCACTAACTCTAACCCTAACATTAACCCTCACCATAACCCTTAACCCTAACTCTAACCCTAACCCTAACCCTAACTCTAACCCTAACTGTAACACTAACTTGTACGTGCCAGACTGAAGACTATTTTAACTTGGTATGTTATAATAGCAGAAAGGAGAATAGAAATCTTTCCATTCTACTGACATAGTAAACACAAATACACACATAGACTCATACACACACTCACACACACACCCTATCACACAACACACACATTCACTCACACACACACACATCATTTAAGATTCCATTCTTATCCCAGAATGTTTAATATCAAACCAGTGGCAGCTGATGCATAAAGGTCGTCTCTGTGATGAGCACCAGGTCCTCCAGCACATAAGCCCTATTCCCCCACATGCTGTCTGTGCTTCTGCCAGGTCACTTCCCACATGATCATCACATGCTCTGGACAACAGACTTTCCTTGACAGAAAAAGGGAGAGAAAGTGACTTGGTATCAGTAAACAGAAGACAACATGAAATGTCCCTTCACATGTTCATTCTTTATATATTTCCTCACTTTCTCACTGTCTCTCTCTCTCTCTCTCATTCTCTGTTGTCTCACATCCTGTTGCAGTCGCTCTCTTTCAATCTCACTCACTTTCACTCTCTCAATCTCTTACACTTACCACATCTCAATCTCTTACTTTCACTCTCTCTCACTCTCTCACTTGCTCTCTCATTCTCTCTCTCTGTTTTCTCACATCCTGTTGCAGTATGATTTAGGATTAATCATGATGGTTTTTCCTGGTCAGACGTATCCCAGCAGAGCATCACTACACCAAAACATCACACACACTACACCAAAACATCACACACACTACACCAAAACATCACACACACTACACCAAAACATCACACACACTACACCAAAACATCACACACACTACACCAATACATCACACACACTACACCAAAACATCACACACTACACCAATACATCACACACACTACACCAATACATCACACACACTACACCAAAACATCACACACTACACCAATACATCACACACACTACACCAATACATCACTACACACTACACCAATACATCACACACACTACACCAATACATCACACACACTACACCAATACATCACACACTACACCAATACATCACACACACTACACCAAAACATCACACACACTACACCAATACATCACTACACCAAAACATCACACACTACACCAATACATCACACACACTACACCAATACATCACACACACTACACCAAAACATCACACACACTACACCAAAACATCACACACACTACACCAAAACATCACACACACTACACTAATACATCACTACACCAAAACATCACACACTACACCAATACATCACACACTACACCAATACATCACACACACTACACCAAAACATCACACACACTACACCAAAACATCACACACACTACACTAATACACACACTACACCAAAACATCACACACTACACCAATACATCACACACTACACCAATACATCACACACACTACACCAAAACATCACACACACTACACCAATACATCACTACACCAAAACATCACACACACTACACCAATACATCACACACACTACACCAATACATCACTACACCAAAACATCACACACACTACACCAAAACATCACTACACCAAAACATCACACACACTACACCAATACATCACACACACTACACCAATACATCACTACACCAATACATCACACACACTACATCAAAACATCACACACACTACACCAAAACATCACTACACCAAAACATCACACACTACACCAATACATCACACACACTACACCAATACATCACACACACTACACCAAAACATCACACACACTACACCAATACATCACACACACTACACCAAAACATCACTACACCAAAACATCACACTACACCAAAATAACTTTAGGGCAACAATGAGGCAGCAGACAAACAGAAGAGGCGCAGTGAGACGGAGGTTCGGAGGTTTGGGAAAGTCCTGTATGGAAGTGTCAGCACTATGAACTCCATTTCCCAGCAGTCTCTGATTTGTCTTGGAACACTAATGCATACCAACTGAATCGCCATTTATTACTTCCATATGTCCTCTTTCACTGTCTCCATGTATAGTCCCCCACCCTCTACTGACCCCAGCCCCCCGTCTACCCATCCCCTCCCTCTACCCCTACCCCATCTACCCCCCCAACCCCGTCTACCCCTCCCCTCCCCTCTCAGACAAATGCGTTTTAGTGATTTCAGCACAAACTCAGTCCCCCTTTGCCTTCACTCTGACTGTCAATCATTTCTACACATACACACACACACACACACACACACACAATCCTAAGAGATGTGAATATCAAGAGGATGTTCAAAGGAAACTGTGGAAGAAAAGATATAAAAGTGGATGAGAAGGAAAGAAGGGAAGAATGAACAAACAAAAATATTAATGAAAGAAAATTAAAGAGAACAAAAGAGAAAGAAAGACAGAATGAGAGAACGATAGTGAGACAGAGAAATAGATAGTGAGACAGAGTAAGAAAGAGAGGTAGATGGAGAAACAGAGAGAGATGGAGAGAGAAAACAGCAGAACAATGAAAGAGCTCATTGTAGAAGGAGGGTGGTTTGTTTATAGTACAGAGAAACAATCTGCTCTGGATTTGGGGGAATTGGAATGAGGGAATTCAGATCCTATCAAAACATTCCCAACCCACCCTGAAATCGAATCCAAACCATATACACATCCACACACACACACATTCTCTAGTCAAACCACACACACACACACACACACTCCCCTTTCTGAGCCAACTATCCAGGCCCAGCCCCCATTCTCCACTCCAGATGTGTGTACAGTTAAAGAAATAAAAAAGGAAAAGAACAGAAACCTAAGAGAAAGAAAAGTGTGTGTGAGAACACAGAGAACCAGACAATATGAGAGGGCCTGGTCAGTGGGAGACTTCGACCCACAAAACCCCTCACAAACATACAAATAAATCCAAAACAAATAAGTGAAACCTTTAAAGGAAACAAAAGCATAATGGGTAAAATAAACATTAATGCCAAAGGTGTAAAATAAGTAAATTAAATTATCAGCTCCAAAAAAGGAACTTAAGACAACCTAAACAATTGGGTTAACTCAAATCTTCTAACCAGATCAAATCAAATCTAAAGTCATTGATTATGTCAGTGAGTACTCCACAGAGTATTCCAGACAGTATTCCAGTGAGTACTCCAGAGTATTCCAGACAGTATTCCAGTGAGTACTCCACAGAGTATTCCAGACAGTATTCCAGTGAGTACTCCACTCTCTCAGCAGGCAAGTTCCTACTCAATCTTAATGGCAATTTTGTTTGTTCAAGTAACTCAACCAATGACATTGTGTTTTGTGTTTCTTGCTGTACAGAAAACCTAAAGCAAAAGAGTGAAAACAGTTTCAAGGCAGCAATAGACAAAACTCCAGCTCCCCAGGGTGTGATTGCCCCTACCGCTGTGTTAGCTAACCCTAACCCTGCCTAACCAGGGGGCAGAACACTAACCCTAACTAACCCTAACCCTGCCTAACCAGGGGGCAGAACACTAACCCTAACTAACAGTAACCCTGCCTAATGAGGGGGCAGAACACTAACCCTAACTAACCCTAACCCTGCCTAACCAGGGGGCAGGACTCACTGCTGGGCTTGAAGGCCCAGAACCATTTCTCAACCCTGAGGTGGTTAACCCTAACTAAATAACCCTGACCACACCACATGCGAGAACAGAGTTTTATTAAATGCTAACCCTAACTAACCCTAACTAACCCTAGCTGACCCTAACTAACCGTAACTAACCCTAGCTGACCCTAATTAATCCTAGCTGACCCTAACTAACCCTAACTAACCCTAGCTGACCCTAAATCCTAGCTGACCCTAACTAACCCTAACTAACCCTAACTAACCCTAGCTGACCCTAACTAACCCTAACTAACCCTAGCTGACCCTAACAAACACTAGCTGCCCCTAACTACCCCTAACTGACCATAACTAACCCTAGCTGACCCTAACTAACCCTAACTGACCCTAACTAACGATACTAACCCTAACTAACCCTAGCTGACCCTAACTAACCCTAACTAACCCTAGCTGACCCTAACTAATCCTAGCTGACCCTAACTAACACTAGCTGACCCTAACTAACCCTAACTAACCCTAGCTGACCCTAACAAACACTAGCTGCCCCTAACAAACACTAGCTGCCCCTAACTACCCCTAACTGACCATAACTAACCCTAGCTGACCCTAACTAACCCTAACTGACCCTAGCTGACCCTAACTAACCCTAACTGACCCTAGCTGACCCTAACTAATCCTTACTAACCCTAACTAACCCTAGCTGACCCTAACTAACCCTAACTAACCCTAGCTGACCCTAACTAACCCTTACTAACCCTAACTGACCCTAACTAACCCTAACTAACCCTATCTGACCCTAACTAACCCTAACTAACCCTAACTAACCCTAGCTGACCAATGGAAAATCAGCTCTTGTAATAAGTTTCATTTATTTTGTTTATACAATATCTTGCCCTTTATCTCAGACAAGCATATATCACCCCCACACACACCTACACACACACTCACCTCCACAGACACCTACGCACACACACTCACCACACACACAAATGCTCAACCACACACACCTACACACCCACACACTCACCTCCACACACACCTATGCACACACACTCACCACCACACACACCCACATACACCTACACACCCACACACTCACCCACACTCACCCCCACACACACACTCACAAACACACACCTATACACCTCCACACTCACCCCCACACACATCATCATCAGTACAACCTCCACTATGGTAAGCGTGAAGCAGTCGTCTTCTGTTAGTGTTTCTGTAAGTGTCACAACACTTAATGTTAATGTTAGTGTCACAACATGTGCACAGCCCTTAGCAAACAGCCCCTAGCAAAGGAAATAACACCATATGAACATTACCATCAATACTTGGAATTTATTTTGGAGTATATTTTAAACAAACATCTTAAAATTAAACTGTTCTCATCTGATCTGTTCACGTCTTTCTAACCCTCTCAGCAGTCATAACCTCTTACTCTGTTTTGACTACAGCCAGAAGAATTCACATCACACACAATCACATTTCATAATCCTGTAATACAATACTTCCATAATACAATACTCACACAATTCAATACTTCAGTGACGCAATATTTCCATTTCCATGATACAATACTTCTGTAATACAACACTTCTTTAAGACAATACTGCTGTAATACAACACTTCTTTAAGACAATACTGCTGTAATACACAATACAATTGTTCCATTATTCAATACTTCTGTAAGGCATGAAACCTGTAATACATCACTTACTTAATACAATACTCCAACAATACAATAGTGTTGTAAATCAATATTTCTGTAATACAATACTTCCATGATGGGGCTACTCTAACCACACTAAGATGGGGCTACTCTAACCACACTAAGATGGGGCTACTCTAACCACACTAAGGTGGGGCTACTCTAACCACACTAAGATGGGGCAAGATGGGGCTACTCTAACCACATTAAGATGGGGCTACTCTAACCACACTAAGGTGGGGCTACTCTAACCACACTAAGATGGGGCTACTCTAACCACACTAAGATGGGGCTACTCTAACCACACTAAGATGGGGCTACTCTAACCACACTAAGATGGGGCTACTCTAACCACACTAAGATGGGGCTACTCTAACCACACTAAGATGGGGCTACTCTAACCACACTAAGGTGGGGCTACTCTAACCACACTAAGGTGGGGCCTCTAACCACACTAAGATGGGGCTACTCTAACCACACTAAGATGGGGCTACTCTAACCACACTAAGATGGGGCTACTCTAACCACACTAAGATGGGGCTACTCTAACCACACTAAGATGGGGCTACTCTAACCACACTAAGATGGGGCTACTCTAACCACACTAAGATGGGGCTACTCTAACCACACTAAGATGGGGCTACTCTAACCACACTAAGATGGGGCTACTCTAACCACACTAAGATGGGGCTACTCTAACCACACTAAGATGGGGCTACTCTAACCACACTAAGATGGGGCTACTCTAACCACACTAAGATGGGGCTACTCTAACCACACTAAGATGGGGCTACTCTAACCACACTAAGATGGGGCTACTCTAACCACACTAAGATGGGGCTACTCTAACCACACTAAGATGGGGCTACTCTAACCACACTAAGATGGGGCTACTCTAACCACACTAAGATGGGGCTACTCTAACCACACTAAGATGGGGCTACTCTAACCACACTAAGATGGGGCTACTCTAACCACACTAAGATGGGGCTACTCTAACCACACTAAGATGGGGCTACTCTAACCACACTAAGATGGGGCTACTCTAACCACACTAAGATGGGGCTACTCTAACCACACTAAGGTGGGGCTACTCTAACCACACTAAGATGGGGCTACTCTAACCACACTCTAACCACACACTAAGGTGGGGCTAAGATGGGGCTACTAACCACACTAACTAACCACACACTAAGATGGGGCTACTCTAACCACACTAAGATGGGGCTACTCTAACCACACTAAGATGTGGCTACTCTCACCACACTAAGATGTCTGGGGCTACTCTAACCACACTAAGATGGGGCTACTCTAACCACACTAAGATGGGGCTACTCTAACCACACTAAGGTGGGGCTACTCTAACCACACTAAGATGGGGCTACTCTAACCACACTAAGATGGGGCTACTCTAACCACACTAAGATGGGGCTACTCTAACCACACTAAGATGGGGCTACTCTAACCACACTAAGATGGGGCTACTCTAACCACACTAAGATGGGGCTACTCTAACCACACTAAGATGGGGCTACTCTAACCACACTAAGATGGGGCTACTCTAACCACACTAAGATGGGGCTACTCTAACCACACTAAGATGGGGCTACTCTAACCACACTAAGATGGGGCTACTCTAACCACACTAAGATGGGGCTACTCTAACCACACTAAGATGTGTGTGTGTGTGTGAGGGAGAGAGAGAGAGAGTGTATGTGTGGAGGGAGAGAGAGAGTGTGTGTGTGTGTGTGTGTGTGTGTGTGTGTGAGAGGGAGAGAGAGAAAGAGAGTGTGAGTGTGTGTGAAAGACAGTAGGAGAGAGAGAGAGCATATGTGTGTGTGAAAGAGGGAGAGAGAGAATGTGTGAAAGAGGGAGAGAGAGAAAGAGTGTATGTGTGTGAAAGAGGGAGAGAGTGCATGAGCAGGGTAGAATGTGTGTGTGTGAGAGAGAGAAAGAAGGGAGAAGTGAAACAAAGAGAAAGAAAGTGAGGAAAAGTGAGAGAGGGAGGGAGAGAGGGAAGGAGAGAGGGAGGGAGAGAATAAATGAGAACCATATGGAGTGAAGCAAGGGCTAATGGTGTCAGCAGGGTTTGAGTTTGGAAAGTTCAGTAGAAATGTGTAAATACATCTACCTCTCTCACCCCTCCATCTTTCTCTCACCCCTCCATCTCTCTCTCACCCCTCCATCTCTCTCTCACCCCTCCATCTCTTTCTCTCACCCCTCCATCTCTCTCTCACCCCTCCATCTCTCTCTCACCCCTCCATATCTGTCTCTCATCCCCTTATAATTATAATTATGCCCCAGAACAGCTGATACTCAGAGTGCACAGTGCCTTCTGTGCAAAGTGTGTGTGTGTGTGTGTGTGTGTGTGCGTGTGTGTGTAACACTGGGTCCACCAGCTGGGCAGATGATTTAGGATTCTATGCAGACCCTGTTAGCATAAGCACGCACACACACACACACACTTTCATTCTATCTCTCTCTCTTACACACATTTACACACACTCCAGTAATGAGCTTTTGTGAGAGATGCTCTTGAGTGTGAAACATTCAACAGAGATAAAATAATTTCAATCTTAGTGAATGAAGGTGTGAATATTATAATGAATTATAGTTGCTAACCCTAACACACTGTATAGGGTTATATACACTATAAACCTGTGTTTGTGAGTGCGTGTGTGTACATGTATCTTGTTTGTACATGTGAATGTGTGTTTGCATGTGTGTATGAGCACATGTATGCATGTGTGTGTGTGTGTGAGAGAGAGAGAGAGAGAGATAATCTCAGCTTTTGTTTCTGTCTTTCAGCTGCCGGTCTCTCCCAGGGTGCCTCTACCACATGGTGATTGGTGAAAGGTCAGGTTTAGGGTGAAAGGTGAGAGGTCATGAAGTATGACAAAGAGCTCGAGCCAGCACAAAAGTCACTAAGTGTGTCTGCTTGACAAACAAAGAAACTTCTGCATGTGTTGAAGCTCCCCCCCCAACCCCCCAACCCCCCCCCCCCCCCCAATGAACCTTCTCCACCGCCCAACCCCCACAACGCCATCCGCACACCACCACCCCATCACCCCCCCACCTCACAACCCCCAATCTATCTACCACAACAAGGGTATCTTAATCACACCTGCACACAACACTAACGTGATAATGACTGATATCCTCTTCCATCGTTCGCTGTGCCGTAATTGGAGTCACATCATGTTCTTTTCTCTTCTATTCTACTGTTTCATATCTCTTCTCTGATGAATGTCAAGATGGTGGTGAGTGGTGAGGCTCTGATAGGGCTGTGAGAAATGAACCCAGCCATCCTCCATCTGGGTATGAACTTGCTCTTCAAGCCCTCTGGTGCTCCTCCATCTGGGTATGAACTTGCTCTTCAAGCCCTCTGGTGCTCCTCCATGTGGGTATGAACTTGCTCTTCAAGCCCTCTGGTGCTCCTCCATGTGGGTATGAACTTGCTCTTCAAGCCCTCTGGTGCTCCTCCATGTGGGTATGAACTTGCTCTTCAAGCCCTCTGGTGCTCCTCCATGTGGGTATGAACTTGCTCTTCAAGCCCTCTGGTGCTCCTCCATGTGGGTATGAACATGCTCTTCAAGCCCTCTGGTGCTCCTCCATGTGGGTATGAACATGCTCTTCAAGCCCTCTAGTGCTCCTCCATGTGGGTATGAACATGCTCTTCAAGCCCTCTGGTGCTCCTCCATGTGGGTATGAACATGCTCTTCAAGCCCTCTAGTGCTCCTCCATGTGGGTATGAACATGCTCTTCAAGCCCTCTAGTGCTCCTCCATGTGGGTATGAACATGCTCTTCAAGCCCTCTCCTCCATGTGGGTATGAACATGCTCCTCAAGCCCCATGTGGGTATGAACATGCTCTTCAAGCCCTCTGGTGCTCCTCCATGTGGGTATGAACATGCTCTTCAAGCCCTCTGGTACCAGCTAATTGCCCATTAACACAAAACCAACAGTAAAAGTCTCTGTGATTTTTATTTCCTTAATCCCAGATTTTTTTGGAGGCTTTGCAATTAAGATCAGAGTGTCCAGGATATAATAAGCAAGCTAACGCAATTTACATTGACATTTGCCTTGGAGTCATTTATGAACTGATTGTCTTACAGGACTACAGGTCTCATGAACACATAGCCACCTCATGACTGAACCAAACGTAAATTTAGCTGCTGCAGAGTGTGAATCATTTGGACAAATTCAGTGTTGTGAGACTGAACAGAAACAGCAGAGTGGGGCCAGCACAAGATGAGAGGCGTCTGACAGAAAACGATCCTGCAATTCTGAACCTGAAACCAAAAGATCTTTTAAAGCAAAGCTGGATGGAGGGATGAATAGATGGGTGAGTGTATGGAGGGATGAGTGGAAAGTTAATGAAGCGGGTGGTTAGGTGGATAAAAAGGGTTTGCTTGGAGAATGTAGGAGAAGTGTAAAAGTTTAGAACTGAAGACGGTCTCTGATTTATAGGCAAGAAAAACGTTTCTGTTGGACAGAGCGAAGAGTTATTCACTTCCTGCAGTCATAAGCCTCCCCACAACCCCAATACATGCCAGACCCTCTGTTTCAACATGTCTGTGGAGGGCACCTTTAACTGAACTAGACCCTCTGTTTCAACATGTCTGTGGAGGGCACCTTTAACTGAACTAGACCCTCTGTTTCAACATGTCTGTGGAGGGCACCTTTAACTGAACTAGACCCTCTGTTTCAACATGTCTGTGGAGGGCACCTTTAACTGAACTAGACCCCTGTTTCATGTTTAACTGAACTAGACCCTCTGTTTCAACATGTCTGTGGAGGGCACCTTTAACTGAACTAGACCCTCTGTTTCAACATGTCTGTGGAGGGCACCTTTAACTGAACTAGACCCTCTGTTTCAACATGTCTGTGGAGGGGCACCTTTAACTGAACTAGACCCTCTGTTTCAACATGTCTGTGGGAGGCACCTTTAACTGAACTAGACCCTCTGTTTCAACATGTCTGTGGAGGGCACCTTTAACTGAACTAGACCCTCTGTTTCAACATGTCTGTGGAGGGCACCTTTAACTGAACTAGACCCTCTGTTTCAACATGTCTGTGGAGGGCACCTTTAACTGAACTAGACCCCTCTGTTTCAACATGTCTGTGGAGGGCACCTTTAACTGAACTAGACCCTCTGTTTCAACATGTCTGTGGAGGGCACCTTTAACTGAACTAGACCCTCTGTTTCAACATGTCTGTGGAGGGACCCTTTAACTGAACTCAACCCTCTGTTTCAACATGTCTGTGGAGGGCACCTTTTTAACTGAACTAGACCCTCTGTTTCAACATGTCTGTGGAGGGCACCTTTAACTGAACTAGACCCCTCTGTTTCAACATGTCTGTGGAGGGCACCTTTAACTGAACTAGACCCCTGTTTCAACATGTCTGTGGAGGGCACCTTTAACTGAACTAGACCCTCTGTTTCAACATGTCTGTGGAGGGCACCTTTAACTGAACTAGACCCTCTGTTTCAACATGTCTGTGGAGGGCACCTTTAACTGAACTAGACCCTCTGTTTCAACATGTCTGTGGAGGGCACCTTTAACTGAACATGTCTGTGGATGTTTCAACATGTCTGTGGAGGGCACCTTTAACTGAACTAGACCCTCTGTTTCAACATGTCTGTGGAGGGCACCTTTAACTGAACTAGACCCCCTCTGGAGGGTTTAACTGAACATGTTTCAACATCTGTGGAGGGCACCTTTAACTGAACTAGACCCTCTGTTTCAACATGTCTGTGGAGGGCACCTTTAACTGAACTAGACCCTCTGTTTCAACATGTCTGTGGAGGGCACCTTTAACTGAACTAGACCCTCTGTTTCAACATGTCTGTGGAGGGCACCTTTAACTGAACTAGACCCCTCTGTTTCAACATGTCTGTGGAGGGCACCTTTAACTGAACTAGACCCTCTGTTTCAACATGTCTGTGGAGGGCACCTTTAACTGAACTAGACCCTCTGTTTCAACATGTCTGTGGAGGGCACCTTTAACTGAACTAGACCCTCTGTTTCAACATGTCTGTGGAGGGCACCTTTAACTGAACTCGTTTCAACATGTCTGTGGAGGGCACCTTTAACTGAACTAGACCCTCTGTTTCAACATGTCTGTGGAGGGCACCTTTAACTGAACTAGACCCTCTGTTTCAACATGTCTGTGGAGGGCACCTTTAACTGAACTAGACCCTCTGTTTCAACATGTCTGTGGAGGGCACCTTTAACTGAACTAGACCCTCTGTTTCAACATGTCTGTGGAGGGCACCTTTAACTGAACTAGACCCTCTGTTTCAACATGTCTGTGGAGGGCACCTTTAACTGAACTAGACCCTCTGTTTCAACATGTCTGTGGAGGGCACCTTTAACTGAACTAGACCCTCTGTTTCAACATGTCTGTGGAGGGCACCTTTAACTGAACTAGACCCTCTGTTTCAACATGTCTGTGGAGGGCACCTTTAACTGAACTAGACCCTCTGTTTCAACATGTCTGTGGAGGGCACCTTTAACTGAACTAGACCCTCTGTTTCAACATGTTTGTGGAGGGCACCTTTAACTGAACTAGACCCTCTGTTTCAACATGTCTGTTTCAACATTTCAGCATGTCATACAGGTGCCCAACATTTCAAAGGTCAATTACAGCAAATTCCAGTAACCCTACATTTGAGATATATTTTAAAGATGATTTGTCTATGAGAAATGACTTTGTCCATTACTGGTAACAACACAACACAGACCTCCTGCTGGTCTATATGTACTACAGAAAACGTCTCACTCACAAACTACTGTTCTCAATCACTCAAATGAAAAAGTAGGGGTGGTGAGTTTTTCAGCCATAAGATTTTCCACTGTACTGGTGCTGAAACTGGGAATCCCAGACCCTCCCAGACTCCCCACCACAGCCGAGCATCTGCCAAGCCAAGCAGAGCAGGAGGGAGAGAGGGAGGGAGAGAGGGAGGGAGAAGTCTGACGGGTGGGGTAGACCTCCCTCTCTCTCTAAAATAGGTCACCTCCGAGGCCCTCACACACACGCGCGCGCGTCATCACCACTGCCCCCTGTGTGTGTGTGTGTGTGTGTGCGTGCCTTTGTCCTCTTCAGAAAGGGAGTGTGTCAGGATGGAATAATGGCTGTCTCCCCTCAGAGCTGCTAAAGGCAGCCGCACTAATGACACTGCACTTACACACAACTGGCCGAACAATGGCCAGAAACACCACAGTAGGGAGAAACCGAGAGGAGAAGAGACAAGAGGAGATGAGAACAGAAAAAATGGCTGAAATCTGATAACCTGCCCTGAGCAGGTAACCCTAACAGATCAAAAAAAAACTTGAAAAAGAACAAAAATGAGAAACAGAGAGAGAGAACAAGAAACAAAATGAAAAGAGCAGCAGTGTGTGTTCAACACCAGACATGAACAGACTAATGCAGACCAGAGATCACACGACTGCGCAAACAAGAGATCAGGTGACACAGCGACAGCTGCCAGACGGACTGAAACACACACACACACACACACACACACACACACACGCCAGCAGACACACACACACACACACACACACACACACACAACAGCACAATAGCACACACACGCCAGCAGACACATACACAAACACAACAGCACACACACAGCACAATAGCACACACACGCCAGCAGACACACACACACAAACACAACAGCACACACACAGCACAATAGCACACACACGCCAGCAGACACACACACACACAAACACAACAGCACACACACAGCACAATAGCACACACACGCCTGCAGACACACACACACACACACACAACAGCACACACACAGCACAATAGCACACACACGCCTGCAGACACACACACACACACACACACAACAGCACACACACAGCACAATAGCACACACACGCCTGCAGACACACACACACACACAACAGCACACACACAGCACAATAGCACACACATGCAGGCAACAGAACATACGGTTGCTTCAGACAAGACTAAGCAAGTCAAGTTTGCACACTGGGAAGCAATGATACGTCAGGCTAGGCTAAGATATGTTAAACTCTGAAAGGTTTTGAATGTCTGTCTCCAAGGCTTTGAGCACCCCTCTGCCCCACACACACACACACACACACACACGGACACACTCCCAAACACACACACACAAAATCCTAAACACACACTGAGTGCTGTGTTACAATACAGTCCTTATAGTTTGGAAAACACTTACTCATGTAGCCTTTATATTGACCTGGTGCACTAAACCCTAAACACATTCTCTGCCTTACACTCATTTAGAAATTCTTAAACACACTTTTTGCAAAAGATAAAAAACTTCTCTACATTAAAAAGTTCTCTACATAAAACACGATATTCAAAACTGAAAACCATGTTTTTCTTTTGGAAAACACTGCCACACAACTGCTATACACACCTACCAAAACCCAAACCCGTCCTCACAGGTTACAGCAATTCTAGCTATTTTTTTTTACAAATCTTTAGACATCAGAGCCTGATCCCTATAAAGAGGCCACAAGTTGCAAATCTTGGTTTGCACATCAATGGAGTTCAATACTGCATAGAGATGATGATGAAGAGGACGAGAATGAGGAAGAGGATGAGCAACCATAACGGATGAGATCAGAGCCACTCTGGTTGACCATGTGGTCATGTGACCACGTGGTCAACCATGCGGTGAGCTTTCTGGAGGCAAAGGGTTCAGCCTAATCTGTGCTGCTACACTGTAGTATCATCAGACATTTCCAAATGAGCACAGATAAGTAGATCTGTCCTCTGTACATACTACACCATGTTTCTGCACTACTCGACTCCCCTTGCTGAGGGACGAAGACAGTTATCCACCTCAGAGCAGAAGAGACCATCGGCAATATGGTCAGATAAACACTTGATAGCACCTGAGATACAAACAAACTAGCAAACAGTAAACATTCTCTCACACACACAGGCCTGGCACTTGATAAACAAACTAGCCAACAGTACACACACTCACATACAGACACACACTCACACACAGACACAGACACAAACACATGAACACAGACAAGCATAAAGACACAAATATATACCCAAACATACAAACACAAATACATACACAAACACAAACATACAGCCAAGCGTGCGCGCACGCACACAGACACACAGCATTGGGCATGTAAGATTATCACCAATAGTGGCAGAAAGCTGATAGTGACTGCAAGGACATTTGTGTGCTAATCTGACCGTGTGCAGCTATGTGCCTTGAGTTGTGTAGCTCCAGTGGTCTCTGCTGACTGAACCACCACACAAACTCTCCCTGATCATGAAAACAACTCTTGCTTTGTCCACTTGAGTCACACAAAAGCTAGCACGGTCTCGCACGTGCCATATGCATACGATAAATTGCACCTTCAATAAAGAAAAAATAACAATGAAGCCTTTAGGAGGAGTGGTCTGCACGCGCCCTGACAGACAGAAATACGTAAAAACAGCCTAATGCCTGCAGGGCGGGGGAGGAGCTCGAGAAGGGGAAGAGTGGGAGGATGAGCAACGAGCTGTCACTGTAGAGGCAGATGCTCGCGTGCCATTACAAACGCCACCCCCCTCCCCGTGATCCTTGGATTTAGCATTCCGCCGTAATCCCCCCCCCCCCCTCCAAACTGATTTGGACTGGATTCCCTCCTCCCCCGCCGGTCTCCACGGCTCCTCTGCGGACTGCGACGTCCCACCTGCCATGCTCTTTTGTGCACGCGATCCTTTTCATTTCAATGACAAAGTTAACTCAGCCCCCGCGCGCGATGACTTTACGACGTAGCGGAAACGTAGCGCTTAAAATGCAAAGACAGCCATCTGACACAACATATGACGCCGCCAGATTAAACCCAGCACACAGGCCAGCGAAACAGTGAACCAGTACAACAATGTATTTGATTATAGTCCAAGTTCAGTTCAATATTGGGCCAGTTTGGATCGTAACAATGTAAAGGAATGAAGATAATGGAAATGGAGATTTTGGAAAGTAAACTGCTATAATTCGACAGTGACAGCAAAATGTATTTTAATGCTTTATTGTAGAATTTCCTTTGTTTTCTTGTTTAATAGCGGCTCTTATGATTTGCATACTCCTACAGTATTTTAGCCCAATATGATTTGCTCTTAAACTCACAGTACGACCAAACGTCAATTAGCGCATGCCGTTGTGTACTTTGAATAAAACGAACAGACTTGAACTTTCCGAGATGGAAATGTGATTGACATGTTGTCGAATAATCACACTTTTCAATGAGCAGGTGTGTATGTTTGGCGGGGGACAGAGAAACGCGTGGATAACTTGATTAGGTTTGAACAGGCGCGCTGACTGACCCAGAATGGACGTTTCATCGCGTGTCCAACATCTGTCCACTAAAAACATTAAAATGATCGTATTTAAATCGACAGGACATTCCTGTGGCATTCCTGACAAGCTATTATGACATGCAGTTTGATTATAAAAATGTTTTGGGATCTGCCTTTACATGGGCCAACCTAATGGCGATGTGCACACGTTAAAATAGTGATAGATGAAATCCTTTGTAAGCAACGGGATACGGCGCATGCGCCAGAGGGCCCGCGCCAGATGGACAGCTGGTCATCTGAGCGCCCACAAGTCTTTGCGTTTGAGTACAGCCGAGTTCACGTAACCAAAATGTTGTAAAGCAACACATATATATTGTTCTAATAATCGCTTTCTTTCACTCTTTTCTATAAATAGTGAAACCATCGCGCGGACCTTTTATGGGCATGTCCCATGTCTTTTGGGTAGGTAGGGGACCCCCTCGTGACTGGCTGGTAAACATGTTGAAATTGTACCGTTGTAATGGTACCGTGTTCAGTTCCCCGCAGAACTTTTTATTTATTTTAAAGTGTTATTACTGGACTGGATTGTCTGGACCCCTGCACCAGATGGTTCGTGCTCTCTTAAAAAACCTCCCAATTGCTCGCGTTTGCTTTTTGTGTGTGGGCGAAAACACGCGCATATATGGATCGATAAGAGTTCCCAAGTTATAGAATGGTATTCTGGACTGAAGAGGTTCGGCAGTATGACACCGGGGGGAAACTGCATTCAGTGCGCGTTAGTGGGGGTTGGGGGAATCCTTTTCACCACCGATTCGCCACGCGCGCAGTGACGCACAATAGTGCGCTAGAAAAAAGCGGGGATGTGCCTACAGACGAACTTCCTCCTGCAGGGTTTAAAACTTTAAATAAACTATTTAATACAACTGAGCGCAACTATAAACCTTGATTAGTCCAAAGTATTCGCGCCCGCGTCCACTCATTCCACCCATAAAGTGACTTTATGAAAAGTTTTGTAATCAGGCCGTTTCGAGGATAACGTGTAATGCACAGTGCCGACACACAATATCCTTGATTTAATGTTATTAATGTCTTACTGAATTGTATGCAGTTATTATACTGGTATCCGGTAATATATTGTCTGTTGTAACCAAACGTGTGCCACGGTGACGTCATACAAAGTTGGCCCTGAGTAAATCGGTCCGTGTATTGTTCTGGCACGCTCACCAGCCCCCCGAATCACAGCCCTTTCTTTCGTACTTTCTTTCTTTCTGTTCAGGGTAGACAGACGTGTGGCGAGGGGGGCGGTGGGGTCTGGAGAAAGCGGAGTGGAGTGTGTGTGTGTGTGTGTGTGTGTGGGGGGGTCTGCAGTCTTGGCGCGGGGCGGGCTAAGGGGCCAGGCAGACTACACTGAGTCACAGACGGCGAGAGGGCGCGACACAGCGCGCACACATCGCAAGGAGCTGCGTGTCCCCCCCAACACACACGCCAGCATTCTAAAACACAACGGGGCGCAAGAGCGGAAAAGTGGATTTGTGCAATATCTGAATCTCCGTGTGCAGTACTGCAAGGGAGCACGCGCTCTTCAAAAAGCTCCGGTTCTTTTGCTTCGTTTCTTCTTCGTGTGCATTTTTTTGGCAAATCTATGCAGGGCACCTGGACTGCAGACAGACTGGGGCTTCATCTGTGGGGTTAACATGGTGCAGTTTTAGAGGAAAAATCACAACAACGGTGTTGGAATTTCCTTTTTAAGGCTTTGAAAATGGGAACAACAGAACAGTCTGGAAGGAACGCGCTGATTTTCACGACGTTACTAAAACTTGCAATCGTAGCTGCGGCGGCGACCAGTGTGTCGGGTAAGACTTTAAAATATAAAGTTTTCGAGGAGCAAAGAGTAGGTACTGTGATTGCCAGACTCAGGGAGGACGTGGCCGGCGTCTTGTCCAAACTCCCGAGCACTGTTTCACCGCGGTTCCGCGCGATGCAACGGGGTAGCACCCCATTGCTTTTGGTTCGAGAGGAAGATGGCGAGATCAGTATTGGCAACAAAATCGACCGCGAGAAGCTTTGTGAAAAAAATTTAAACTGCACCATCGAGTTCGACGTGATCACCCTGCCTAGAGAATACCTGCAGCTTTTTCACATACAAGTGGATGTGTTGGACATAAACGACAACTTCCCACAGTTCTCTCGCGCTATAATCCCCATAGAGATCTCTGAGAGCGCGTCGGTGGGCACGCGCTTCCCTCTGGATAGCGCATCGGACCCGGACGTTGGAGACAACGCTTTGCACACGTACTCTCTAACGCGGAATAACTTTTTTAAAATCGACATCCGAACGCGCACGGATGGCGCTAAATACGCCGACCTTGTTGTGGTAAGAGAGCTCGACAGAGAGACTCAATCTAGCTATCAGCTGCAGCTCACTGCCTCCGATTCAGGCGTACCGCCGCGATCCGGCTCCACTCTGCTCAAAATCAACATCTTAGACTCCAACGATAACAGTCCCGCCTTTGACGAGCAGGCGTATGTGGTTAATCTTCTGGAAAACTCACCACTGGGGACGCTACTGGTGGATTTGAACGCTACAGACCCGGATGAAGGCAATAACGGTAAAATCATCTACTCTTTCAGCAGTCACGTGTCACCCAAGATCCTAGAAACATTTCAAATAAACCCAGAAAACGGACAGATCACTTTGATGAAGACAATTGACTATGAGACCACTTCATCCTATGAGTTAGATATGCAGGCCCAGGACATGGGCCCCAATTCTATCCCAGGCCACTGCAAGATCATCATTAAGGTGGTGGATGTTAACGACAACAAGCCCAAGATTAACATCAACCTGATGACTCAGGGGCGGGAGGAGGTGGCCTACATCTCGGAGGCAGCACCACCGGACACCTTCGTGGCGCTGGTACGAGTGGACGACAGTGACGCAGGGGTGAACGGGGAGGTGGTGTGTCGCCTTCATGGCCACGGACACTTCCGTCTGCTGAAGACCTACGAGAACAACTACATGATCCTCACCAACGTGTCACTGGACCGCGAGCAGCGCTCCGAGTTCAGCCTGACTGTGATCGCCGAGGACGGCGGATCTCCCAGACTCTCCACCATCAAGCACTTCACCGTGCAGGTGCAGGATGAAAACGATAACCCGCCGCGCTTTGAGAAGAGCCACTATGAGATCTTCAGGTCTGAGAACAACTCGCCTGGCGTCTATCTCACTTCAGTGGTGGCTGCAGACCCGGACCAGGGTCCCCATGGCCAGGTGACCTACTCCATCGTGGAGAGCCCAGCACAGGGCGGTTCCGTCTCCAGCTACGTGACCATCGATCCCTCCACGGGGGCTGTGTTCGCTCTGCGGACGTTCGACCGCGAGGAGGTGGGCCGGCTGGTGTTCACTGTGCAGGCGCGTGATGGAGGGGGCGGGGCCTCACTGAGCAGCAACGCCTCCGTAGTGCTGACTGTGCTGGACGAGAATGACAATGCGCCCATCATTGTGTCCCCGCCCCTTAGCAACCACACAGCTGAGGTAGCACTCTGGAGGCATGCCGAGTCCGGTCACCTGGTGACCGCCATCAAGGCGACTGACAGGGATGCTGGAGCCAATGGCGAACTGACATGTGCCATTGTGGGCGGGAATGAGGCAGGGCTGTTTGTGATGGAGCCACGGCGATGTGAGCTACGGACCAATGGCAGTGTGGAGGGGGTGGAGCGGGATGCCTTTGAGCTGTCTGTGCTGGTGCAGGACCGCGGGACCCTGGTACGTCTTGCTGCCAGCGCACTTGTCCGCGTCTTGTTGCGGGACCGCCCTGACACCCACCCGCTCACGCCCTCTGACCCTGGACACATGACCCTTGATATATCCATGATCATCATCGTCTCCCTGGGCGCCATCTGTGGTGTACTGCTGGTCGTCATGGTAATGTTCGCCACGCGATGCTCTCGGGACCAGAAAGATCCCCGGCGCTCGTATAACTGCCGCGTGGCCGAATCGACTTATCAGAACCACCCGAAGAAACCAGCCCGTCAGATCCACAAGGGTGACATCACGCTGGTGCCCACTGTGAATGGCACTCTGCCCCTGAGAACACACCCCCAACCCCCAACTGCTTCTCCTGCCCCCGAAAGCAGGCGGAACCACCACAGCCGCCAATCACTCAACAGCCTCGTTACCATCTCCTCCAATCACATCCCGGAGAACTTTCCCCTGGAGCTTACTCACGCCACCCCACCTGTGGAGGTATGAGTGTGTGTTTGTACATGTGAGAGTGTGTACATATGTTGGTTACTGTGTGTGTATTTAAACGGTTATATTTATATTTATCACTTTTGTTATAAATGTTCATTTGTTCAGTTTTTTTTACAATCCATTCCCATCCATGTTGAACATGACCCTTATATACTCCCCTAACTACCCCAAACTACCCCCCTCCCCCAGACCCCTCCCCAAACTAACCCCTCCCCAATCTACACCCGACCCCAAACCGTACCTTGCTCTCCGGTCCATTATTCATTTTTCGTTTCCATGGTTTTCTTCCTTGTTTCTATAGCAAGTCTCACAGCTTCTATCCATGCTTCATCAGGGCCAGTACCAACCTAGACCCAGTTTCCGTGGCAACAAATACACTCGGAGCTACAGGTAAGCAGACACCGTTCCGCCTGTGTCTCCAGAGCAGCTGTATGTGGTTCTCGCTGGTGTGTTAGGGCTGGTGGGCAGAGACCCACAGCACAGTGACGTCCCACCATGAGCAAGAGACACGAGCTGATTCATGTGGATTAGACTGAAACAAATGAATGTGTGTGTGGGTCACATACACACTCAGACCCACACACACACCACACACACACACACACACACACACCTCACATACACACTCACACCCACACACACACCACACACACACACACACACACACCTCACATACACACTCAGACCCACACACACACCTCACACACACACTCACCTCATACACACTCAGACCCACACACACACACCACACACACACCTCACACACACACACACACCTCACATACACACTCAGACCCACACACACACCTCACACACTCACACCCACACACACACCTCACATACACACTCAGACCCACACACACACACACACACCACACACACACACACAGACCCACACACACACCTCACATACACACTCAGACCCACACACACACCTCACATACACACTCAGACCCACACACACACCTCACATACACACTCACCTCATACACACACACACCCACACCCCACATACACACACACACACACACCCACACACACACCTCACACGCCCACACACACTCACACACCTCACATACACACTCACCTCATACACACACACCCACACCCCACATACACACTCAGACCCACACACACACCTCACATACACACTCACCTCATACACACACACACACCCACACCCCACATACACACACACACACACCTCACACGCCCACACACACTCACACACCTCACATACACACAGACACCCACACACCCTCACATACACACACACCCACACCCCACATACACACTCAGACCCACACACACACCTCACATACACACTCACCTCATACACACACACACACACACACATACACACTCACATACACACACACACACACCTCACACACACACACACCCACACCCCACACACACACACACACCCACACACACCTCACATACACACACACACCCACACACTCACACACCCACACACACCACACACACACACACACTCACACTCACACACCTCACATACACCTCACATACACAGTCACACTCACACACCTCACATACACAGTCACACACACACACACACTCATATATAGACACTGTGTGTAGATACATAGAAGTGAACATTTTTATTCATTAAATAAAAATGTATTTATATACTATTATAAAATACATATAATATATAACAGTGTATTACAGTGTATTACAGTGTATTACAGTGTATTACAGCATTTCATAGAAACTCCGTATGGCATGATGTGTCCCCATGTGTGTAGATCTGCCCTGAATGAGATGGACAAGTTCAGTCTGAAGGACAGCGGCAGAGGAGACAGTGAAGCTGGGGACAGTGACTGTGAGGCAGGACGTGAGTCCCCTGTCCTGGGAGACGTCTTCAGCGACCTGTTTACTCCTGAACGCCACCCACTGCACACAGGTCAGCAGGACATACGGTGTAGAACACAAACCCAGCACAGACTGGGCTTAACCTTTAACCCTAACTTAACCCTTAACCCTAACTTAACCCTAACCCTTAACCCTAACTTAACCCTAACCCTAACTTAACCCTAACCCTTAACCCTAACTTAACCCTAACCCTTAACCCTAACCCTAACTTAACCTTAACCCTAACTTAACCCTAACCCTAACTTAACCCTAACCCTAACCCATTTACTTCACCACCAACCCAAAGCCTAGAAACCATGTGGTCTTCATATGAAGGTGTCACTGCATGTCTGTCTACCTTCTACCATGTCTGTCATCTCCAAACTGAAGGCTTTAATTTCACACAATGACGGGATGTACGTTAATATAGTGAAACCCCTGTGAGCATTACTATTATTATTATTATTATTATTTGTGTGTAAATGATTGGAGTATTTTTGATGTAAAAACAGAAGCCTTAATCTGAAACCCAGTTGTTATTGGGTCAGGTGGGCGGGTTTGTGGTTCGTCGTGTTGAATCTCTTTCCTCCTTTCACTAAATCAGCTGGTTTAGTCTTTCATCTCTTAGACCACATCGCTGCCTGTCTGAGGCTCTGACTCTCAAATGTGCCAGATTTGGTTTTTATTAGCTGTAAGATGTATTATAAACGGCCCTTTCAAAGCTAATGGGCCCTTAATGGAGCCCTGGGTACATGAGTGAGCCCTGGCATGCATGTTTAATGAAGGCTATACGTTGGCATATTTGATTTGTATTATATATTCTTCAGAAGGAGTGGTGGTAGAGAGGAAGGGAGAGAGAGAGAAAAAGAAAGAGAGAGAGGTTTTATTCCCTTGTTCAGCTGTGAATAGACTTATTTGAATGGTTAAGAGGCTGAATTAATTTGCCGTTCCAGGTGTTACACACTTTCTGCCAGTGAGTGCACTCAGGGAATTAAACGGAGTTCGGAGGCAGTAGAAAAACACGTTGCCTTAGTGATTATCTGAATTGTTCCCTCCCTCACAAAGTGCCGTGCAGTGTGCGACAGCCTTAGTAACAGACTCATGGTTACTAACCAAAGCTGACACTGGGATAGTGGCTGCTATTGTGTTTATGATGCGTGCAGTGATGAAGCTGTGTACTGTTGTGTTTATGATGCGTGCAGTGATGCAGCTGTGTACTGTTGTGTTTATGATGCGTGCAGTGATGCAGCTGTGTACTGTTGTGTTTATGATGCGTGCAGTGATGCAGCTGTGTACTGTTGTGTTTATGATGCGTGCAGTGATGCAGCTGTGTACTGTTGTGTTTATGATGCGTGCAGTGATGCAGCTGTGTACTGTTGTGTTTATGATGCGTGCAGTGATGCAGCTGTGTACTGTTGTGTTTATGATGCGTGCAGTGATGAAGCTGTGTACTGTTGTGTTTATGATGCGTGCAGTGATGCAGCTGTGTACTGTTGTGTTTATGATGCGTGCAGTGATGCAGCTGTGTACTGTTGTGTTTATGATGCGTGCAGTGATGCAGCTGTGTACTGTTGTGTTTATGATGCGTGCAGTGATGCAGCTGTGTACTGTTGTGTTTATGATGCGTGCAGTGATGCAGCTGTGTACTGTTGTGTTTATGATGCGTGCAGTGATGAAGCTGTGTACTGTTGTGTTTATGATGCGTGCAGTGATGAAGCTGTGTACTGTTGTGTTTATGATGCGTGCAGTGATGCAGCTGTGTACTGTTGTGTTTATGATGCAGTGATGCAGCAGTGATGCAGCTGTGTACTGTTGTGTTTATGATGCGTGCAGTGATGCAGCTGTGTACTGTTGTGTTTATGATGCAGTGATGCAGCTGTGTACTGTTGTGTTTATGATGCGTGCAGTGATGCAGCTGTGTACTGTTGTGTTTATGATGCGTGCAGTGATGAAGCTGTGTACTGTTGTGTTTATGATGCGTGCAGTGATGAAGCTGTGTACTGAGGAGTGTCGGGTCCTGGGTCACTCGGATCAGTGCTGGATGCCCCCGCTGACGTCGCCAGCCTCCTCTGATTACCGCAGTAACCTGTACATCCCTGGCGATGACCCCCAGCAGAATCCCGCACTTGAAGCCACCCAATCTGATGACTCAACCCTGAGAAAGAAAAGTTTCCTTACCTTTGGTAAGGAGAGTGAGGAAGAGGAGGGACCGGGAGGTGATGGAGAGGAAGAAGAGGACCTTTGTGGAACCAGTTCCCTCCTGTCAGAAATGAACAGTGTGTTCCAGAGGCTCCTGCCCTCTTCGGTGGACTCGTACGTTGAGGCCAGTGAGACCGAGAGAGGACGGACGTGTCCTGTGGGTGCTGCGTCCCTGGAGAGGAGAAAGGGACACCTGCCAGGTCACACAAGCTCTGCCTCTTACCAGCAGGGAGTGGCAGCTTGGGCAGCCAATACTCATTTCCAGAATCCTGGCCACAGCCACGCCCCTTCTAGTCACATGACCTCGCTGGCAGCACCACATCCTGGTCCCCTGTCAGCACCAATTCCGGTGTCAACTTCCTGTTCAAAATGGCTGCCAGCTATGGAGGAGATTCCAGAGAACCACGAGGAAGACGAGGTCACTCAGCTGCCAGGAAAACACGGCGACAGCCGGAGCGACATCATGGACGCCAGCGAACTCGTCGCAGAAATCAGCAAACTACTGCAGGATGTCCGGCAGCTAAAGACCGACAGCGAGACTCCAACGAACAGACCATCCTAGACTGGTTGTTTACTGTTTAACATAAAAAGACAATGAGGAATTAAAAAGACCTGCAATTGTCATTAAAGTTACTTTTTTGAACATAACGTAATGTGTTTTGTGAATGCTAATTACCCAAATGATGTCTGGATTTTCTGATTATTGAAGACACAGTGTACACAATGTGAGTGTAATTATCTTTGTATTTTAAAAATACAATTTAGTCTTTATATTTATAAAACACATGTATATAAATGTAATCATTCAGATTCTATTTTTGTACTTTGAATGCATGTTGGGAAAAACAATCAAGGACAACGTGTGTGTAAATGTATTTATGCAGAAGAGTGACTGCTGTTGTGTTTGGTACACTAGTGACAGTGGGGGGGCAGCACAGGCGGGTGCTTGTGGGGTTGGTATTTATAATGCTATATCTTTATGTATTGTGTCAGGTTCTACATGTTAATGGAAAATAAAAAGAAATGTTGATCTATCACAGAACTGAAATAATCATATATGAATCAATTAAATGAACATTCAACTAACTTGATCATATAAGTTTTCGATATCATGTATTATATAAACAATCTGTCAAAGGTCCATGTTTGGCTGAATGTTTGCTGCTCTGTGTGTGAGCTCCACCTTCAGCAGTCACACCCCATCAGTGCTGCTTCGTGCTCAACTCAGTAACGAAGGTGTAACTGTAGAACATCTGGTATCTGCAGTCCTTCCTGAGAGCACCCCCTACTGGGCACATCATGGAAGTACACCATTCTGGCCTACTTTCAGCTTAAGACATGAGGTCATTAGGAACTCAAAGGCTGAATGGTGTTTGCATTGCACAGATTTATATTCATGAGAGTCAATATGAGATGTTGATCTTTCATGTTGAGGAATATCATTGCCCAGTAGAGAAAACAATATTACCCATAATACTTCTCTCTATCTCCCCCCCTCTCTCTCTTTCTATCTCTCCCCCTCTCTCTATCTTTCTATCGCTCCCTCACTCTCTATCTCTCCCCCTCTGTCTTTCTATCACTCCCCCTCTCTTGTGCTCTTCAGTTAATTTTCACTTTGATAGTCCTGTGTATATATATATATATATATATATATATATACACACATGTGTGTGTATGTGTATATATTTTTATATATATATATATATGCGTGTGTGTGTATATGCGTGTGTGTGTGTGTTTCTCACACATGTCTGAGCACCTTTAGTCCTGTGGAGGAATTTTTTCAATTTTTTCATGACAGTAACTGCTGTGATTCTGCGCAGGTTCTAGTGGAGGCCCTACGGTTTTGCATATTAATTCGGCTCATTAATTCTTCTAAAGCAAGTGTACATATTAATGATTGTCTCCAGAGTCATAGAGGTTGAGAAGATTTTCAAATATTTTAGCTGCTGCTTTGAGGGTCACAGGGGCTCCTGCATTTGTGCTGTCTGCCAGACTGTTGGGAGGAGCTGCATTAATCTGCAGTTCAGCAGCGTTTCACACAGAGGGAAACTGCTCTACTGACAGGCTAATGATCAATACAGGCATCTTCATGATGGTTCTGGTGATTAATAATGCCATTAGCAGTCATTGCAGAGATGGGAGCCGCTAGTCTTACTGACAGGAATACATTTAAAGTGATAGTGATGATTATAATGAGGGAAGATACAGGTTAGAAATAATACATTAATATATTCATAATATTAATTACCATTATTACATAGGCTGGCCAGGGATGGCTTCCATCCACACCAACCGACAGACCAGGACACACTACTGTTATAGGAATGACTACTGTGTGATGGAGATGGAGGCTGTTGGGGGCGAGGTGAGTGAGGAGTAGGTGGAGGCTGTTGGGGGCGAAGTGAGTGAGGACTAGGTGGAGGCTGTTGAGTGAGGACTAGGTGGAGGCTGTTGGGGGCGAGGTGAGTGAGGAGTAGGTGGAGGCTGTTGGGGGCGAGGTGAGTGAGGGAGGTAGGTGGAGGCTGTTGGGAGCGAGGTGAGTGAGGAGTAGGTGGAGGCTGTTGGGGGCGAGGTGAGTGAGGAGTAGGTGGAGGCTGTTGGGGGCGAGGTGAGTGAGGAGTAGGTGGAGGCTGTTGGGAGGGGCAGTTCTACCGTATCACTTCCATTCTTTCCTAATTCAGCTGAGCTTCATATGCAAATTACTATGCACAAAGTTTTCACAAAGAAAGATTTCCATATTTATTACGGATTTTCTGTTGGTCTAGAAATCAATTAACATATATTAAAATAAGTGTGTATCATGAATGTGTGAGATGTTTCTTTTCAGCACTAGATGGCAGTATTCCTGCATAAGGGTTCCCTCCATGTACTTTACATTTTAATATGTTAATATACATAGAAAATCAGTTTTCCCATTAGCTGAGTTACTAATCTATTCATGAGTTAGTGGTGGGAAAAATGTATACAGAAAACAAAAAGGAGAACAACAGAAAATATTCTCAGAGCTATGAAAACCACCATCAACCACCAAAACTCTGAATAGAAGTATTAATGTATCTCATGCACATACTGCAAAATTACTGAATGTTTGAAAGCCTATCTAATCCTATCTAACCCTATCTAACCATATCTAACCCTATCTAACCCTATCTAGCCTATCTATCCCTATCTAACCTAATCTAACCCTATCTAGCCTATCTAACCTATCTAACCATATCTAACCCTATCTAACCCTATCTAACCCTATCTAACCCTATCTAGCCTATCTAACCCTATCTAATCCTATCTAGCCTATCTAACCCTATCTAGCCGATCTAACCCTATCTAACCCTATCTAACCCTATCTAACCCTATCTAACCCTGTCTAACCCTGAAATGTCTGATGGACGGAGTTATTCAGTCTAAAGAGTTTGGGAGTTCTGCATCAGTTTACTTTCTTTTTATTAAAGATCTCAGGAGCAACACATATCTACCTTCACAGTGATGCAAGAACACACACAGACATACACACACACACATACACACTCATATATGCATACACATATATACACACACACACATACACACAGACATACACACACTCACATGCACTCACTCATATATGCATACACATATATACACACACACACAGACATACACACACTCATATATGCACACACACACAGAGACAGACATATACACACTCACGCATGCACACGTACTCACTAATATACGCACACACACACACAGAGACACACACTCATGCACACATGTACTGTGTTTATGAGAGAGACAGAGAGAGATAGAAGTGAGACATAAAGAGTAAGAGAGATAGAGGGGGAGATATAAATGAGAAACCCATGAACTGTGAGTGCTGAAGTGACCTAGGGTTAGGGTTACGGTTAACCCCGGTCTGTTCCTGTGGATGAGACGACTTGCCGTGAGAATTCTTCTGTTGTATCACCTGCATTTACAGAGCTGGGTACATAGGTACCTGAGCAGAGATGCATGTTTATCTGTATTACAGATCTCTGAACAGGTCTCTGTGTTCGAGGGAGATGGACAGTCAGCGTTCAGGGAAGGAGGAGCTACAGTCAGCGTTCAGGGAAGGCGGAGCTACAGTCAGCGTTCAGGGAAGGCGGAGCTACAGTCAGTAGGGATGTGGAGATGCATCCTACATAAGTAGGTATGAGAATGACTATTACAGCAGCTTGATAAGAAAAATGTTGGACAGATGCCAAACAACAAACAACTTGGAAAATAATGCTGTATTCAGCCCATCCTGAACATACATTAGCTTTTCTCCATGGTACTTCACAAATGGAAAGCACAGTGTGTGTGTGTGTGTGTTTGTGAGTGCTTGTGTGTGTGTGTGTGTGGGGGGTGTTATTCCTCAGCAGGTTCATGGTGGAGTGTACTTATGATGTTTTTCAAGACTGTTCCACTGACAAAGAGAGTGTCCTTGAGTTTCGAGAGTCTTCACGCGTTTCAGAGAGCTGAGATGAACCTTGGGTCACCTGTAGCACGCATGCGTTTCTCTATAATGAGACTGAATGATTTGCTGCTTTCTGTTAACAATGACAGGCCTACCTAGAGTGAACCTGGCTGAACCTTTGCACTGTTGCTCTGAAATGTAATTGTAACCTAAAATGCACTTTGAATTCCTGCTTGTTGAATATGGTAAGAGGTTCTGTCAGATCAATAAAGGAGAAACTAAAAATGTGCCTGTGTGGCCATTGAGGTGTTTGCTCTTGAAGGTGTTCCATTGAAGGTGTTTGCTCTTGAAGGTGTTCCATTGAAGGTGTTTGCTCTTGAAGGTGTTCCATTGTAGGTGTTTGCTCTTGAAGGTGTTCCATTGTAGGTGTTTGATCTTCTTGCGGCACTTGTTCCCTAGTGTTTCTCGCTCAGCTTCTCTGTCTCGTCTCAGGACCCTGACGCTGCTCTTCAACTTTTAAACAAAGAAAATGGAATTGATTAAGTGGTCTCTCAACGCAATTGATACTATTTTTTCCACAAGGAATCATGGGGCGGGAGAACCTGCATGTCCGAACGGAACATTCTCAGGTGGATATGTGCTTGACTCGTGGGTGACGTGGCGTGGTTTGTGATTGATGCGATGGGTAGAGCTGTCGGAACGCAGAATGTGACTCGATCATGGAGGGACTCACAGCTCTACATGCGAATTTGGATAAGTTGGGAGACCGTTAACTCAAAAGGAGTTTCTCGTGTTCAAGGACAGACTCTTTGCTAATTTCTGCATTATCGCTTATCTACTTTTGGCACCCCAACAAAATTCTCCCTGAAGGTCATCGTCTTGGTTACTGCTCCTTCCCCCACACAAAAACTGTCAGAGGATGGCTCTCGCTTCACTCCGTGAACTCTGGCACAAACTTGGGCCGGGCCTCTGAAATGTCTGTCACCTGATGCTTGTGCTATGGGGATTTTGTCTCCTCCTAATGTTTATCTCTCTATGTTTCCTCCCTAATCTGTGTAACGGCAGCGCGTCCCCTGACGCAGCAGCCGCTCTAAGATCCCGGTGCTTTACACTGAGGCCCCAGAAGAACACGTCATCGCCTTGTACTTGTACAATGTGTGTATGACAAATAAACTTGACTCTGACTCTTGAAGGTGTTCCATTGAGGTGTTTGCTCTTGAAGGTGTTCCATTGAAGGTGTTTGCTCAGCATATCTACGTTTTTGTGGGAATTGGGATAGATTGTTTACTGCGACAGGAAAGTGTTCTTTAGGAGCTCATTGATGATGTCGAGCAGGAAACAGTGAATCATGTTAATGCTGCTGAGATCACTCACTGGCTCTCAGATCTCCCATCAGGTGAGCTTGTCTCTATTGTTTCTGTCACTCACAGCAGTGCTGGGGGTTAGAGTCATAATGGGGCCTGTTTTACCTTACCTACCTTACCTTACCTTACATCTCCGTGGGGTGTGGGGCTCCGTGGGGTGTGGGGCTCTGTGGGGTCTCTGTGGGGTGTGGGGTCTCTGTGGGGTCTCCGTGGGGTGTGGGGGCTCCGTGGGGTGTGGGGGCTCCGTGGGGTGTGGGACATCAAATCCAGTTAATGAAGGTGGAGCTGTCTGAGCTCATGGTCTGTCATTACTGATGACCAGCAGCACTAATTCTATCAGCTGTTCACTGGATGCTGCTCCAGACTCACATCTAAAAGCAGCTTACACACAGAGCATGACTAGAGTCATGTCAACCACAGGGGGCGCTAGACCTGTCATGTTTTTGCACATTTTTGGCTCACATTCTGAGCACAAAGGCTATATTTCTGAATGTGCGGCAGCATGAACATCGAACAAATTAAAGCAGCTCTCACAGTATAACAGCCATAACTCTCCATGGGCCTATACAGGCATTCACTCAAATGCTTAGCAAGCAGAGAGAGAAAGAGAGAGAGAGAGAGAATCAGAAGCAAAAAGAGGTTCATCTCCTAAAGGCAAACCTATTTAATATTAAAGTTCATTCAGACGGTTTTATATGAGGCATGTGGGGTGGTTCATTCAGACGGTTTGATATAAGACATTAATCTTGCATGCTTTCAGGAATATGAGGGCTGATTTCAGAATCCTTGTAGACACTGAGCGTAAAAGGCAATGCACTATCCTCCACAGCAAAGAGGGATAGGGACAGGGAGAGAGAGAAAGAGAAAAAGAGAGAGACAGAAACTCTTCTTTATCCACGTACTGGGTAACTAGGGAATGGAAGACAATTCACACACACCTAAACCTGAAAAACACGAGTATGCTTCAGCGTAAACATTACAGTGTTCATTTAGGTTAAACATTACAGTGTTCATGTCTTCTCCTGACTTGAGGCTAGCAAGTCATTCCTCACCCTCACACACTGATCACTCCTCGTGGCCACACAATACTCACTACTTAAACCCAACACACTATTCACTGCTCACTCATTGACCCCACACATAATGATTGTGTGATTGAGATCCATCTGTCAATCTTCTGGGAATAGACAGGCACACACTAGACACTTCTTGCTAACAGTGATTGCTTTGGTCTTGCTAGTTTTAAGAGTCCCAATAAAGAAACAAAGAAAGAAAGAAAGAGAAAAGGCCAGTTGAGGTAGGTGATCTGGTGGTGAGATGCAGTGTGACAGGGGGTCTGTGCTAACCCTTCTGATTGAAGTCAATCGTTGGGACAGGTTTGTTCTAGAAGCTTCTTCTCCTGTGACCTCTGCACTCTCAGAAATGGCTGTTATCGATATCGATAAGTCCCCACACAGGCTGCAGATTGTCTGGGTTAGAGCCCTGGAGACAGATGAGCAGTTACCCACACAGACCCCGTACAGAAACACCCCCAAACACTCAAGCAAAGTGCCTACTGCACCACGTCCCTTGTCTTCAATCTTCCAAACACACTTCTCGGTTCTTCCAAACACAGTAGTTCTCATATATCTTCTTTCTTGTCCTCTTTATGTCTCCCTCTCTTTTCATCTGTTTCTCTCTCCTTCTCTCTCTCCTTTCTGTCCACTTCTCTGTTTTTCTCTGATGCACTAAATATCTTCCCTGCGACTGTAATGGTCTCTGAATAAAAGGGGTCAGGATGTGAAGCTGCTGAGATCTGTAAGTGCCAGATCAATAAGCCAATTGGATTTGCCCGGCCGCATTAAGCAGTGCATCTAATACCCTCCATCGGTCGTCTGTACCGCACGCGATCATTTAATTACACTCGGTGTTCCACCCCCACGACCCCAGGCAGTGATTTTAATCAGGTGCAGGCTGCTCTAGACTAAAACAAACACATCACGTATCGCCAGACAAAAAGGTGGAAGAGACACATGATAATTATGATCGTTACAGTGAACCAAAAAATGTGAAGACATGAGAAATAGAATAACAAACTCCTTAAGAATTTTCAAATAATGTTAGGGTTACTGTCTATATTGTAACAGAAGTGACTGACTCCAGGCAGTGTGAGATAAAGTTGGGATCCTCAAGGGCGAGAGTATACATTTCTATTGTTTACACTGAAAATGTTGCCAGAGAGTAATCAAAGCTATAAGGAACCGGCAGATTCATAATTCTCCATTATTGGAATTCATATTTTCAAGTGCTGCATGGCTGATTTACATCAATACGTGATATTAAACTTCAAGTCCTGCATCTCCTTCCAGCCAAGTGACTGTTTTATTGAAGTCCCATCACGTCTGAGCACGAAGAGCTGATGGTAAAGCACCACAACCCTAGAGAGAGAGAGAGAGGGGGAGAGAGAGAGAGAGAGAGAGAAAGAGTGAGAGATAGAGAGGGAGAGAGAGAGAGTGCAAGCAAGAAAGAGAGATTGATTCAGAAAGAGTGTGAGAAGGTCACACAGAGCGACAGAGAATCAACGAGAGGATTCATGAGAGGGTGAATGGAGAGACTGGACAGAAGTTGATTAAATAAACATTTATTTTTCAAGTTTTTAATTAAGATGAAAACAGACCATTGATTGTCTCCTAAGCATATGCTGGGCTAGTGTAAGCTGCATCTATCTCGTTTTGAGCAGGTGAGAAGCAGTGAGATGGATCTCCATTAAAGTAATGAACTTGTCACACAATCAGGAGCACAGCTGCTGTGAACACGGATGGTGTGAGGGGGCTTGGTGGCACCATACAGCTGTACTGCTGTGTCTCTCTGGAGTCACAGCTTAACTGACTGACTGATCCTGCCAGAAGTTCTGCTTTAAAGGAGATTCTTTCTATAGTAATTGCATCAGCTCAGTCTCTGGAACCTGGCGAGACCACACTGGCCTTAAACAGCATAGGGTGAGAGTTAGAATTAGGGTGAGGGTTAGGGTGAAGGAAAAGATACAATATGAACGTTTGATATAATTGTGTTGAATTTCCTTCTTCTGCAAAACATGCAAATATAAGACCTGATGTCGCTCCCCCAGCCCACCACCAGAGGTCACTATCTCCAGAATACTGGGATTCTCATCTGTTTTCTGCTGTTTTCCATCTGCACTCATCATGTCTGTATTTAGTCTTGCACAATCCAGCATTACTCCAGTACTGTCTCCTCCGTACGACTGACTACTGAGCATTTTCCTAGTGAAATTCCTGTTCGTCTTTCTGTTTTTTGGAGTCCATTTTTGTCTTTTACCAGCGTTACAAAGGCACTGACAGCGGCCTCTTACTGTCCCAAATCAACACATCTTTTAAACTTCTTTGTAGTCTGGCAACAATGCGTTTGATTTGTGCCATAGGGCAAACAACAACCCCCTGGACGTGGACCAAACAACAACCCCCTGGACGTGGACCAAACAACAACCCCCTGGACGTGGACCAAACAACAACCCCTTGGACTCTTCTGGTGGGAATGATTGGCCCTCTGTACCTGTTCTGGTGGGAGGAACAGAAGCGAGAGAAATTATCCTTTATAGGTTTAAACAGAGCCTGAGCACACAGTCCTGAACACACTGTCCTGAACTTCCTGAACACCTCTATCTTACATCCTCCCCTACAGCTAACAGGAGGAAGACTTGATTACTTTTATGAGGAAGAGTATGGGAGGATCCTGGCATGTACTAACACAAGCCTTACTGCTGCTCTCCATCCCCTCTCTCTCCATCCTCTCTCTCTCTCTTTCTAGAGAGAGTTGGGAAACATTATTGATTACCAGTCCTATGTTTGAATGGTTTAGCTGTGATAAGCTCTTTAAAGAATAACAGGTTATGCATGGTATATGTGCATGAAGTTCAAACTGCATCTAATCCAACACACACACACAACCACACACACACACAGACAGACATGCACACACAAACACACAGACACACACACCCACACAGACATACACACACAGGAAATTCAGCTGATGAAGTAACAATGACTTTGCCTCTAACCCAGCAGATGAGAACTTTGACATTTCCAATCAAAATTATATGATTATAGAGTTAGCATTAGGGTTAAGGTGATATGATTATATACGATAATATGATTATAGAGCTAGAGTTAGGTGATGTGATTATATAAGGTGATGTGATTATAGAGTTAGGGGGTTTGGGTGATGTGATTATAGAGTTAGGGGGTTTGGGTGATGTGATTATAGAGTTAGGGGGTTTGGGTGATGTGATTATAGAGTTAGGGGGTTTGGATGATGTGAACTCTCCAGAGCTGCAGGATGTTTTTGTTCTCAGCATCTCTGAGATGCAAACACTGTTTATATCATCACTGTTCTGACATAACCTGACATTCAGGTGTGTATTTGGAAAGGAAAGAAGTGTGTGTGTGTGAGTGAGAGAGAGATGTTCCATCTGAGCAGATTTGGTTGTTAAGAACTGATGCTTGTACAACAGCACACACTTGTGTGGGGCCGATGCTGTACGCAGCTCTGCAGACGAAACACAACATCCCCACAATGCTAATAAAACCTCCCAGTAGTGTTTGCATCTGATGAAGATCTGATGAAGATCTGCCGGTGGAAAAGAAGAATGGTGTTCCAGAACACTGGAGAATGTATTCCATATCTGCAAGTCATCACAACTCAGGAAAACACCGTTCCATCAAAAGTTCCCCATCTGTCGTGTGTGTTTGTGTGTAATTGCAGGAGTTAGCAAAGCTGTTCTGGATACTGTAGGCACAGTTATCACAACTCTGAACAAAAGCACAAAAAACACAGAAGGAAGATACCATCTAATATATTTCAATAGGCTATATGTTATCAAAGCCTTTAGCTGTGTGTGTCTGTGTGAGAGAGAGTGCGAGGGAGAGAGAAAGGAAAAGAACAAGACAGAGCATGTGTGTGTGAGTGTATGAGATTGGAGTTGTGTCTATGAGTGTGTGTGTTGCTAGGAGTATGTGTGTATGTGTGCACGTGTGAGTGTTTGTGTGCATGTGTGAGTGTGTGTGTGCATGTTTATGAGAGTTGTGTGGTGTTTTGTGTGCATGTGTATATGTGTTGTTGTTGCTGTTATTGTTATTATTATTAATATTATTGTTGTTGTCACTTGTGTTAGTGTGGCTTTATTTTAATTTCCATTTAATTAATTTTAGTTTCTGTTGGAGACCGTTGGGTGACCGTTGGGAGACCGTTGGGTGACCGTTGGGTGACCTTTGGGGCTCCTATATTGTAGGTGGCAGACTAACCTACAGCTGTCTGTGACTTAAAGGCTGTAATGAAAACACTCTCCAAGTTAAACTTAACCCAACCCCAACCTTAACCCCAACCTCAACCCTAACCCCAACCTAACCCCAACCTAACCCCAACCCAATCCTAACCCTAACCCCAACCTAACCCCAACCCAATCCTAACCCTAACCCCAACCTAACCCCAACCTAACCCCAACCCAATCCTAACCCTAACCCCAACCTAACCCCAACCCAATCCTAACCCTAACCCCAACCTAACCCCAACCCAATCCTAACCCTAACCCCAACCTAACCCCAACCCAATCCTAACCCTAACCCCAACCCAATCCTAACCCTAACCCCAACCTAACCCCAACCCAATCCTAACCCTAACCCCAACCTAACCTTAACCCTAACCCTAACCCCAACCCAATCCTAACCCCAACCTAACCCTAACCTTAACCCTAACCCTAACCCCAACCTAAACCCTAACCCCAACCCTAACCCAACCCCAACCCAATCCTAATCCTAACCCCAACCCTAACCCCAACCCCCCAACCCTACCCTAACCCCAACCCCAACCTAACCCCAACCTAATCCTAACCCTAACCCCAACCCAACCTAACCCCAACCTAATCCTAACCCTAATCCTAATCCTAATCCTAACCCTAACCCTAGGGTTGCTCTGCCTCAAACAAACAACCACTGGGCAAATTGAAACTCAAACTGAATTCAGTGAAAACTACCATATGTAATCCAATGTTATATTACATTCATTTGTTTAATCTACAGTTATCTAATTTTAGATTATATATTTAATCAATATTACATAATATTGTGCATTGGGTGTGATGTATAATTAGTCATCCATGATAATTGTCTGCTGCATAATAATCATTAGTGGTGGATCTCAAAAGAATTAGGAAGAAATTCTTAATTAAGATAAAATGCTGATCTAGAAGGAGTCAGTTAGCAGTGTTTCAAAGGCACTGACAGCGGCCTCTTACTGTCCCAAATCAACACATCTTTTAAACTTTAAAAATGCTTCTGTTTGTTATGCACCTCACACTGTGGGCCTTTCACAGACCAGCCAAGCACATGAGTCAGAGGAGACACTCCAGGACCAGGCCAGAAGAACTGTGTGTGCGTGTGTGTGTGCAAATTTGTAGGCACTAGAGAGAATTAGGTGTGTGTGTGCGTACACATTCTTACTAAACCCTAGTTCCTCACATGATTTAAGATTTAAAAGACCAGAGGACACATGCACAATCTGCAGGGACATTCACACAAAAATGGGCTGAGCATTAAGGGCATTATACATCATGGAGAGTTATGTAGAAGGTGTAGATCTGGGGGTTCTACACCTACATCATGGAGAGTTGACCTGAGGGCCTTTGATTACCTGGCTCAGGTGTGTCTGTAGCTGCACGTGCTCGTGGCCACACTGTGTGACAACATCCCCAGACCCAGTGCAGGTAATAGATGCCCCAGTAGACTTATTAGTGAATAAATTACCATCTCAATCTTATTGAATTTTAAAGTGCACATTTATATCTTTCTAGAATTGAATAGGCTGTTAAATGAAAAGTATTGTTTAGGTACACTAGCCTGTTATGGGATTTGTGTCCTAGCCTGACATAATGCACACATACTCAGTGTATGACGCAAACAGGCAGAGATCAACACTGTGGAACCAATAGAAGACCAGCACATACCCCCCCCACACACACCTCTCCACACTCAGATTGGGCACATTTTCCATTTGAGTGAAGAATTGCAGTTTCAGTGTAATGGTATATTGGAAAAGCAACAAATGACCCTGTTAGTGGAGGCAGGAGTGTCATTACACACACTCACAGACACACACACACAGGCACACATACACACCTACACTGACACACTCACACAGAGACACACACACCCACACTGATACACTCACACAATCACACAAACACACATGCACCCACCCACACATACTCACACATATTTACACAAGCCACATTCACACACACAGAGACACACACATACAAATGATCCTAATCAGCTTTAAATGAAGAAATATGAGTGAAACAGAGAGAGAGAGAGAGAGAGAGAGAATCCTGCAATCTCATAAAATACTCCTCATTCTCAAAGACTCATAATTGGATCTCATAACCTACACATGCATGTTGTGGAACGGAATGAGAACAGTGACTGTATGGTTATGATTAGAAGAGTGAGCGTGTGTGGTTATGGGGAGGAGAATGTGTGGTTATGGCATCTCAGATCTCTGCTTTTATAATTTTACAAGCGCATGAAACCCCATCCTAACCCTAACCCCTAACCCTAACCCCTAACCCTAACCCCTAACCCCTAACCCTAACCCCAACCCCTAACCCCTAACCCCTAACCCCTAACCCTAACCCCTAACCCCTAACCCTAACCCCTAACCCTATCCTCTACTGCACACCAGCCTGACTGTTTTACCACCAAACCTAAAACTCAGCCAGATTATAAAGCAAAGGCTAAAGAACGACGTGGAACAGTTACCATAGTTACTGCCCTTATCAGAGAGGATGAATCGGCAGAGTATCTCCTCACTGTCAGAAATACAGCGACAGATCCAGGTATAGGTTCAGTGAGTACCTGGTACAGACAAGGGCAGAAACAGACAGACCTGCTGTGCAATGAGGAATGTGGTCACTGCATGACAGGAGAGGTTGAAACAGAAGCACTTCTTCCTGCACGGTGAAAAGTGTGAAAACCTATGACAAATGTTCCATTAAAA
>JAGXOD010000059.1:107500-190000 GCA_020368025.1 Brachyhypopomus occidentalis
AACGCTGAACCTTCTTAACTGGCATTGTCCCAAAACATCTACTCTGACAACCATTTCATCATTGATCCTTTATCTGGTGTGTGTGTGTGAGAGAGAACGAGAGAGAGGGATAAAGAAAAAAGAGACTGAAATAGAGAGAGAATGAGTGAGCAGCAGAAGCAGGATGTATGGAGCAGTGCCGTGGTCCTTCTCTGTGGCTCTGACCAGGTGGTCAGCTTTATCCGTGCTGTGTGTGCGGCCCCAGAGGTGGGACACAGGGCTGGGGGGATCAGACCCAGCACACCACAGGGGAGACTGTGTCCCTGATTCAGCCCCTAATGTGTGTATGGACGCAGGACACACACACTCAGCCAGACACACACACACTCACCCAGATCAAGCAGGGTGTGAGGGAATATCTAGGAAAACAAATTGAGTGTGTGCGTGCGTGCATGCGTGCAGATGAAAAGATTTTGTGACATTTATATTGGTTGAAAAATACAAGCAATTTTGAACAGTTTACTGTGTTGTGCAAAAGCAAGAGAAACAACTCTAGGGTTAGAAACAAGTGTGAACACATCTCTAGGGTGAGGGTGAGACACATCTCTAGGGTGAGGGTTAAACACATCTCTAGGGTGAGACACATCTCTAGGGTGAGCGTTAAACACATCTCTAGTGTGAGGGTGAGACACATCTCTAGGGTGAGACACATCTCTAGGGTGAGGGTGAGACACATCTCTAGGGTGAGGGTTAGACACATCTCTAGGGTGAGGGTTAGACACATCTCTAGGGTGAGGGTGAGACACATCTCTATGGTGAGGGTTAGAGATATCTCTAGGGTGAGCGTAAGACACATTTCTAGGGTGAGGGTGAGACATCTCCAGGGTGAGGGTGAGACACATCTCTATGGTGAGGGTTAGACACATCTCTATGGTGAGGGTTAGACACATCTCTGTGGTGAGGTTTAGACACATCTCTATGGTGAGGGTTAGACACATCTCTAGGGTGAGGATTAGACACATCTCTATGGTGAGGATTAGACACATCTCTATGGTGAGGGTTAGACACATCTCTAGTGTGAGGGTTGAGACACATCTCTAGGGTGAGCGTTAAACACATCTCTAGTGTGAGGGTTAGACACATCTCTATGGTGAGGGTTAGACACATCTCTAGTGTGAGGGTTAGACACATCTCTAGTGTGAGGGTTAGACACATCTCTAGGGTGAGGTTAAACACATCTCTAGTGTGAGGGTTAGACACATCTCTAGGGTGAGCGTTAAACACATCTCTAGTGTGAGGGTTAGACACATCTCTAGTGTGAGGGTTAGACACATCTCTAGGGTGAGGGTTAGACATCTCTAGGGTGAGGGTTAGACATCTCTAGGGTGAGGGTTAGACACATCTCTAGTGTGAGGGTTAGACACATCTCTAGGGTGAGGATTAGACACAGACACACGTACATACACGCGCACACACACACACAAACACACACACACACACAATTCCCACATCCCCACTTTGCTCATACAGACACACTCACACACATATACTCATGGACTGTTGGACACAGATGTTGCATGAATGTCACCACTCATGGTTATTTTATAAGATGCATTATGCTGAACATTTTATTAATGTTCACTAATGATTTAATGATCCAAACATGCTCAAACACTGCGGTAAGATGCATTACATTCAAATATTTTATTAATGTTCACTAATGATGTAATGATCCAAAGCCAGTCATCCAAATCTACAGTCATGTCCTGTTCAGTGTATCGTGTTTGGAGCAGATCTACTCTGATGGCAGAATACTGAACATCCAACTTGTCTTCATCACCAATTTGTAAAAAGCCCCATCTGACTAATCACGTGTTATCAGCCCCGTCTGATCAATTACATGTGTTATTGCACCCTCTTACCTATCACACGTGTAATCAGCACTGTCTGACCAGGGGGGTAGGGTTAGTGTGAGGGGTGAGGGTTAGTGGTGATGGGTAGGGTTAGTGTTAGGAGTGAGGGGTAAGGTTAGTGTTAGGGGTGAGAGTTAGCGTTAGGGGTGAGGGGTAGGGATAGTGTTAGGGGTGAGGGTTAGTGTTAGGGGTGAGGGTTAGTGTTAGGGGTGAGGGGTAGGGTTAGTGGTGAGGGGTAGTGTTAGGGTTAGTGGTGATGGGTAGGGTTAGTGTTAGGGGTGAGGGGTAAGGTTAGTGTTAGGGGTGAGAGTTAGCGTTAGGGGTGAGGGGTAGTGGTGAGGGGTAGGGATAGTGTTAGGGGTGAGGGTTAGTGTTAGAGGTGAGGGGTAGTGTTAGGGTTAGTGGTGAGGGGTAGTGTTAGTGGTGATGGGTAGGGTTAGTGTTAGGAGTGAGGGGTAAGGTTAGTGTTAGGGGTGAGAGTTAGCGTTAGGGGTGAGGGGTAGGGATAGTGTTAGGGGTGAGGGTTAGTAGGGTTAGGGGTAGGGTTAGTGTTAGGAGTGAGGGGTAGGGTTAGTGTTAGGAGTGAGGGGTAGGGTTAGTGGTGAGGGTTAGTGTTAGGGTTAGTGGTGAGGGGTAGTGTTAGGGTTAGGGGTAGGGTTAGTGTTAGGGGTGAGGGGTAAGGTTAGTGTTAGGGGTGAGAGTTAGCGTTAGGGGTGAGGGGTAGGGATAGTGTTAGGGGTGAGGGTTAGTGTTAGGGGTGAGGGTTAGTGTTAGGGGTGAGGGGTAGGGTTAGTGGTGAGGGGTAGTGTTAGGGGTGATGGGTAGGGTTAGTGTTAGGGGTGAGGGGTAAGGTTAGTGTTAGGGGTGAGAGTTAGCGTTAGGGGTGAGGGGTAGTGGTGAGGGGTAGGGATAGTGTTAGGGGTGAGGGTTAGGGTTAGTGTTAGAGGTGAGGGGTAGTGTTAGTGGTGATGGGTAGGGTTAGTGTTAGGAGTGAGGGGTAAGGGTTAGTGTTAGGGGTGAGAGTTAGTTAGGGTTAGGGGTGTTAGGGGTGAGGGTTAGTGTTAGGGGTAGGGTTAGTGTTAGGAGTGAGGGGTAGGGTTAGTGTTAGGAGTGAGGGGTAGGGTTAGTGGTGAGGGTTAGTGTTAGGGTTAGTGGTGAGGGGTAGTGTTAGGGGTAGGGTTAGTGTTAGGGGTGAGGGGTAAGGTTAGTGTTAGGGGTGAGAGTTAGCGTTAGGGGTGAGGGGTAGTGTTAGGGGTGAGGGGTAGGGTTAGTGGTGAGGGGTAGTGTTAGGGTTAGTGGTGATGGGTAGGGTTAGTGTTAGGGGTGAGGGGTAAGGTTAGTGTTAGGGGGTGAGAGTTAGCGTTAGGTGTGAGGGGTAGTGGTGAGGGGTAGGGATAGTGTTAGGGGTGAGGGTTAGGGTTAGTGTTAGAGGTGAGGGGTAGTGTTAGGGTTAGTGGTGAGGGGTAGTGTTAGTGGTGATGGGTAGGGTTAGTGTTAGGAGTGAGGGGTAGTGGTGAGGGGTAGGGATAGTGTTAGGGGTGAGGGTTAGTGTTAGTGTTAGAGGTGAGGGGTAGTGTTAGGGTTAGTGGTGAGGGGTAGTGTTAGGGTGCTATCGAGCTTGTTTCATGTTCCTGCTTACATCGGGAGCCTCAGAATCTCAGAGAGGAGGGGAGAGCCCTGAGAAAGTGGTGTGTCTTTAAAGTGCAAGATTAATAACCCCTGCATGCATGCAAGAGTAAAACAGCATTCTGCATGTACGAACATATAAACCTTATTTGGGTGTGTGTGTTTGCATCTGCTTCTGCAAGTAAACAGAAACCAATGAAAGTGCGTCAGAAGGCACATTTACCTGAATCTTCCACTTTGATAAATACCAGGTGACCCACAGAAAATCGCCTGCAAAGGACAAGGTGACTAATTTTCACACAAAAGGTTATTAAGTATTTCTCTCTCACTCTCTCTCTCTTATTCTCTATTTCCATGAAGGACTTACAGGCTGTTTGAATGAAAATGAGAGCTGTTCAATAATACATAAGGGTTTGACAGAAGACCATTACCAAAGAATATGTTTTATGAAAGGCTGGTAAAATGGGGTGTGTTTCCATGCATCTGAGACAAGATAAATGAGGCAGTGGTCCACAAGCTGGAGCAGCGGCACTTAAATGCCTCTGAGTGCACAAAGTCCTGCGCACTAAACCCAGCGTAGTGTGTACCAAACCCAGCGTAGTGTGTACCAAACCCAGCGTAGTGTATACTAAACCCAGCGTAGTGTGTACCAAACCCAGCGTAGTGTATACTAAACCCAGCGTAGTGTATACTAAACCCAGCGTAGTGTATACTACTAAACCCAGCGTAGTGTGTACCAAACCCAGCGTAGTGTATACCAAACCAGCAGTGAGTGTGTAGCGTAGTGTAAACCCAGCGTAGTGTATACTAAACCCAGCGTAGTGTATACTAAACCCAGCGTAGTGTGTACTAAACCCAGCGTAGTGTATACTAAACCCAGCGTAGTGTATACTAAACCCAGCATAGTGTGTACCAAACCCAGCGTAGTGTATACCAAACCCAGCGTAGTGTAGTGTGTACTAAACCCAGCGTAGTGTGTACCAAACCCAGCGTAGTGTATACTAAACCCAGCGTAGTGTATACTAAACCCAGCGTAGTGTATACTAAACCCAGCGTAGTGTATACTAAACCCAGCGTAGTGTATACTAAACCCAGCGTAGTGTGTACTAAACCCAGCGTAGTGTATACTAAACCCAGCGTAGTGTATACTAAACCCAGCGTAGTGTATACTAAACCCAGCATAGTGTATACTAAACCCAGCGTAGTGTATACTAAACCCAGCGTAGTGTATACTAAACCCAGCGTAGTGTATACTAAACCCAGCGTGTACCAAACCCGTAGTGTATACTAAAACCCAGTATACTAAACCCAGTGTAAGTGTATACTAAACCCAGCGTAGTGTACCAAACCCAGCGTAGTGTGTACCAAACCCAGCGTAGTGTATACTAAACCCAGCGTAGTGTATACTAAACCCAGCGTAGTGTATACTAAACCCAGCATAGTGTATACTAAACCCAGCGTAGTGTATACTAAACCCCAGCATAGTAAACCCAGCGTAGTGTATACTAAACCCAGCGTAGTGTATACTAAACCCAGCGTAGTGTATACTAAACCCAGCGTAGTGTGTACCAAACCCAGCGTAGTGTGTACCAAACCCAGCGTAGTGTATACTACATAGTGTATACTAAACCCAGCGTAGTGTGTATACTAAACCCAGCGTAGTGTATACTAAACCCAGCGTAGTGTATACTAAACCCAGCGTAGTGTATACTAAACCCAGCGTAGTGTATACTAAACCCAGCGTAGTGTATACTAAACCCAGCGTAGTGTATACTAAACCCAGTAGTGTATACTAAAGCGTAGTGTATACTAAACCCAGCGTAGTGTATACTAGTGTAAACCCAGCGTAGTGTATACTAAACCCAGCATAGTGTATACTAAACCCAGCATAGTGTATACTAAACACAGCGTAGTGTATACTAAACCCAGCGTAGTGTGTACCAAACACAGCGTAGTTTGAGTGCTCGAGTTTTCTTTGGCAGCTCAGTGGAGAGAGATGGAGGAAAAAAGAAAAAGAAAGAAAGAAAGCATGAGAGAGAGAATGAGCCACACATACACTCACTCTCTCCCTTCTCTCTCTCTCTCTCTCTCTCTCTCTCTCTCACACACACACACACACAGAGGGAGGCTTAACACCCACTCTGCAATTACTGACATTTCACTGGAGAAAACACTAAAACACTCCTGTTAAATACCTGCCACAAGATTATTCTCCTCTTTCTCTTTATGATGTGCTTTAGTTCTGTTCACCCATGCTGTTGCTTTAGAGTCTGGACGTCTGTGTGTTTGGGGGACGTCTGTGTGTTGTGGGGGACGTCTGTGTGCTGTGGGGGACGTCTGTGTGTTAGGGGGACACCTGTGTGCGTGTGGGTGGGGGAGGTCTGTGTATCTGTTTGTGGGGAACGTCTGTGTGTCTGTGTATCTGTTTGTGGGGGAGGTCTGTGTATCTGTTTGTGGGGGAGGTCTGTGTATCTGTTTGTGGGGGAGGTCTGTGTATCTGTTTGTGGGGGAGGTCTGTGTATCCGTTGGTGGGGGAGGTCTGTGTATCCGTTGGTGGGGGAGGTCTGTGTATCTGTTGGTGGGGGAGGTCTGTGTATCTGTTTGTGGGGGAGGTCTGTGTATCTGTTTGTGGGGAGGTCTGTGTATCTGTTTGTGGGGGAGGTCTGTGTATCTGTTTGTGGGGGGAGGTCTGTGTATCTGTTTGTGGGGGAGGTCTGTGTATCTGTTGGTGGGGGGAGGTCTGTGTATCTGTTGGTGGGGGAGGTCTGTGTATCCGTTTGTGGGGGAGGTCTGTGTATCCGTTTGTGGGGGGAGGTCTGTGTATCTGTTTGTGGGGGAGGTCTGTGTATCTGTTTGTGGGGGAGGTCTGTGTATCCGTTTGTGGGGGAGGTCTGTGTATCCGTTTGTGGGGGAGGTCTGTGTATCTGTTTGTGGGGGAGGTCTGTGTATCTGTTTGTTGGGGAGGTCTGTGTATCTGTTTGTGGGTGGGGGAGGTCTGTGTATCTGTTTGTGGGGGAGGTCTGTGTATCTGTTTGTGGGGGAGGTCTGTGTATCTGTTGGTGGGGGAGGTCTGTGTATCTGTTTGTGGGGGAGGTCTGTGTATCTGTTTGTGGGGGAGGTCTGTGTATCTGTTTGTGGGGGAGGTCTCTGGGTTTTTGTGCATAGCAGCTTTTGTTCTAGTCATAGCCGTCAGTGTGTCTGTTGTTTGTCAGGTGAGGATGAGTGATGTAATTTGCTTTTAGTGTGAGAGTCTTTGTGAGGGATCCTTGACTGACTATTACACTATGAAGGACTATGTCATTCTGTGGTTCAAAGACCTTTCAAAATGGTATAATTCTGATGAATTTAATAAACATTGGAGGGAAAGTGGTTTATAATATTAACATTTATGCTAATGGAATGTGTAAAAAGGAGCGTTTTTTTCTCTCTCTCTCTTCTGGCACAAGGACTGGACATGCAGATGAGTAGATTCTCACTCCCCATATACCCCACAGACCGTTGTGCTTCTTTCTATTTGTATATTGTGTGTGTGTGTGGGGGGGGAAGTGAGCAAGTGTGGGTGTGACACAGAGAATGAGCCTGTGTGTGTGTGTGTGTGTGTGAGACAGAGAGAATGAGCCTGTGTGTGTGTGTGGAGGGGGGGGTGCAGGTTGGTATGTGTGGGGGGTGCAGGTTGGTGTGTGTGTGTGTATGGGGGTGCAGGTTGGTGTGTGTGTGTGTGTGTATGGGGGTGCAGGTTGTGTGTGTGTGTGTGTGGGGGTGTGTGTGTGTGTGGGGGGTGCAGGTTGGTGTGTGTGTGTATGGGGGTGCAGGTGTATGGGGGTGCAGGTTGGTGTGTGTGTATATGGGGGTGCAGGTTGGTGTGTGTGTGTGGGGGGGGGTGCAGGTTGGTGTGTGTGTGTGTGGGGGGGGTGCAGGTTGGTGTGTCCACATGTACAGTGTTTCATATTTTGTGGTAGAATTCTAAAATCTAAATGACTAACCTTTATCTCTCTAAAGAACATGGGATTATCACAGATACAAGTCAATGTGTGTGTGCCCACACATGGGGGTGCAGGTTGGTGTGTGTGTGTGTATGGGGGTGCAGGTTGGTGTGTGTGTGTATGGGGGTGCAGGTTGGTGTGTGTGTGTGGGGGGGTGCAGGTTGGTGTGTCCACATGTACAGTGTTTCATATTTTGTGGTAGAATTCTAAAATCTAAATGACTAACCTTTATCTCTCTAAAGAACATGGGATTATCACAGATACAAGTCAATGTGTGTGTGTGCCCACACATTTGCATGTGTGTGTGTGTGTGTGTGGAGGGTGCATGACAGTGTCTCAGAACCATCTTGATGTTTCACAACACACCACCCACACTTGGTCCTCTGGGTATCATACTCACAATTAACAGGGCTGACTAATGATGCCTGAACAAACATGCTGCAACACACACACACACACACACACACACAGGATAAACAAAGAAGAATCTGAGGAGAGGTTGTCTGACAGGCCCTTTGTTGAAGGTCTCAGAGAGAGAACTGAACTGGAAGCTTAGTGGGAGAATCAGTCTCTATAAATACTTCAACTGCACAAGATTGAAAACTCTGCAGCTCATCAGGGGCCTTTTCTAATGTCAGAGAACACAGCCTTACACACACACACAGTATTACCCTCACTCCCTCCTGCATGGCAGTGTGCTCACACACACACACACTCTCTCTCTCACACACACACACACACACACACATGCAATCCCTGAGCTTCAGAACCAGATCCTAATGCATCACCCTTCCTCATTATATCTCCATCTTTTTATAAATGTAAGAGTGTGTGAAAGTATCCCCGTCCTCTGATGTGGTTTGACAGATTGTGTGTATAAGTGAGTGTGTGTCTGCCTGTGATAAATTTAAGGTGTGAAGGAAGTCAGAGGCCTAGCAGTGAGGAGTAGTGTTGGGTGTGGGAGTGAGTGAGTAGGGCGTCATCACTCAGGACTGTTTTACATATCTCACGCCTGTAGCCAATCCTGGCCAATGTCTGCAGACCTCATCCATCCTGGGGTTACTATGGGCTGTAAATTCACATTGACACCTCCTACTTCTCACATTTCACATACAGTGAGGCGTCGGCTCAGACCCATGCTAGCGCTACCCAGCTCTGCACACAGTCTCTCTGCTGCTACAGTGTTAGGGTTAGTGTGTTAGTGTGTGTTCCCTGATCTAACACACCCACTACAACTAATGAGCTCTTCATGGATTAGTTAGGTGAATCAAAATAGGGCTAACCTCAATTTTATTATTATTATTACTATATGAAGTACTACATATTCAAAACGTGTAAGAACTTCTGTATGAACGTTGTATGTGTCTGACACTTGTAGTGTGTGCACTAACACTATCCCCAACCCTAACCCTACCACTAACAGTAACCCTAACCCTACAACTAACACTAACCCTACCACTAACTCTAACCCCAACCCTACCACTAATCCTAACCTTACCACTAACCCTAACAGTAACACTAACCCTAACCTTACCACTTACCCTACCACTAACACTAACCCACAGCACTCATCCCAGCAGCTAAGCTCCAGCCTCTGGGCCTCTAAACCCAGGACAGACCCAGGGCTGTAAACCCAGGACAGACCCAGGGCTGTAAACCTAGGACAGACCCAGGGTCATAAACCCAGGACAGACCCAGGGCTGTAAACCCAGGACAGACCCAGGGCTGTAAACCCAGGACAGACCAAGGGCCGTAAACCCAGGACAGACCCAGGGCTTTAAACCCAGGACAGACCCAGGGCTTTAAACCCAGGACAGACCCAGGGTCATAAACCCAGGACAGACCCAGGGCTGTAAACCCAGGACAGACCCAGGGCCGTAAACCCAGGACAGACCAAGGGCCGTAAACCCAGGAAGACCCAGGGTCATAAACCCAGGACAGACCCAGGGAGGTGAACCCTGGACAGATCCAAGGTCGTAAATCCAGAAGATGCAGGGGAGAGCAGAACACTCCCAGCAGACAGGCTGTAAATCTCTCATCTAGGCCACAAAACAGTGACACTCCTGATGTGGCCACTCATAAGTCTGACTGCTTTGAGGCTTCATCTTCGGTCCTCTCTCCCTTCCCCCCTCTCTCTCTCCCCCTCCCTCCTTCCCTCTCTCTTGCTTTCTCTCTTCCTCTCTGGAATTAGGAGAGGGTCAGTGACAAGGCCACTCTTAACCTCTCCCTTGTGGGGAATATGGATGTGGCTATGAGCTTGACTTATGGGCAGCTGTTTAAATAAAGACTGAGAGTTAAAGGGAGCTGGGGAGTAGACTGTAGAAGGAGAGAGAGACAGAGGGAGGGAGGGAGAAAGAGAGAGGGATGGAAAGGAGGGAGACTTCCTGCTGACGCTGCTGTGGAATATTTTTCTAATTTTGTGTTTTTCTAATTTGTGATAACTATTTTCATAGTATTCTTAACTGTTTGCCTTCCTAGACCATTTTCACAGGTAGTTTTACCACAGTCGAGACAAGCAGGTGTCTATCCCTGCCACAGACCAACTATCTGTTACCAAAACAGTCTTCTAGCCTAAATTCCTAAAATCTGCTGAATGCGGTAAGTTTTTGATTTATCTGTGGCTGGTGTTGGTTTATTTGTCTGGTTGGAGTGTGGCATGTTTAGGTTAAACCTTTTCAGCACTGACAGTAATAGCGGTAGCATTTGTGAGAGCTGCCAGTTAGTTACTTCGCTCGTGGTGAAAGTGTAAAGTTTAGAGTGCCGCGTCCACTCATTATTAAGGGATAGAGAGCAAGAGTCAGTTGTAGCTGTGGACGCGCCAGGGAGAGCTAGTGCCTCCGCGACTCCGGTGTTAGAGCACTCACAGCGGGGCGCGTGGGTGACATCTTGGCTTCATAGTCGGAGAGCGAGGGTCATAGCTAACGCCAACGCTAGCCCACCAGAGCACTGCTCCCCGGTTCACAGGTCCAACAGGTTTGCGCCGCTCAGTGAAGCTCCCGCTGAGGATCCTGTCTCACGGAGCCCGTCTCACAGAACCAGTCTCACCGACTCTGGTCCTGGGTGATTTTAACATTTGGCACGTGAAAGTAGCGAATCCTTTAGGGGCTTCAGCAGTTACAGCCAGTTGTTTACGGGGAGCCAAAGCACAGGATATTAGTGGCAACCTTAGACTGTTAGCTAATAGGAGATATTCCAGGATAGTTATACATGTAGGGGCCAACGATATATGTCTGCGGCAGTCGAAGTGACTAAAGCTAATATTAAAGAGGTGGTTAAACTGGCCCAGAAGATGTCAAATGCAGTAATCTGCTCTGCACCCATCCCAATGCGGCGCGGCAATGAGCAATACAGCAGGCACACGGCGTTAAACTGTTGGATGTCCAAGTGGTTTCCCAAAAATCAAGTGGGCTATATAATTATATAACATTCGAGGGCAAGCCTGGTCTCTGAGGCAGGGATGGTATCCACCCCACGCCTTGCTATCCTGCAGCATAGCCCATAGTCTGTTAGTTAGTCAGCACAGTAATATTAGGAGCTGCTGACAATCCAGAGTCGCAACCAGGCTGCAGACAAACAGGCTAAACCGACTGTCTGCGAGCTGCCAAGAGGCGTCACCTAGTTTTTCAATTATAGGAAAATTAAAATAGTCCTCCTTCAAACGTTGCATCTGATTATTAGTAGCAATATGACCGATCTGAAAATCGGATTACTCAATATTCAATCACTCAATTAAAAATTCAGCTATTGTGAACGAGATTATAAGCGACCAGAAAATTGATGTTTTATGTCTCACAGAAACTTGGATTCGATCTGGTGAATATTTAACTCTAAACGAGGCCCCCTTGCGGGATACAGTTATGTACATAGACCAAGATTGTCAGGCAGAGGAGGAATATGCATAATCTACTGAAATTCTTTAGAAATTCACCAGAAACAATGATATCTCCAATTCCTTTGAGATGCTGTCTATAAACATAACTAATCTGGCTACAAATAAGAACGCTCTCTCTCTTACTAATGTGTACAGACCGCCAGGGCCCTACTCAGACTTGTGGCGATTTTGCAGTAAGTTTAGCGGTATGCAGTGACAAAATAATAATGGTAGGAGACTTTAACATACATTTTGAGAAGGCGGAGGATCCGCTGAAAAGGGCCTTTACTTCAATATTGAACTCTTGTCGGCATTACACAATAACAGTACACTGTAACAGGACCTATTCATTATTGCAATCATACCCTAGATTTAATTTTGTCACTGGGGACACTGGGTAGATAACATAAATACGCTCCCACAAACCACAGCAATCTCCGACCACTATCTAGTCTCATTCGAGATACATCTTAACCTGAATACCCGCCTGTCTCCTAAGCATTGTATAAAGCGCTCGATAAACTCATCGACCATAACACAGTTTGTTGAAACCTTAATGGTGACAAAACGGAGGTTCTCCTTCTGGGCCCAAAGGCCTCAAGACAGAAAATACCAGATCTAATGCTAAATCTCGCTGACTACCCCATTACTCCTGGCTCGGTAGCCAAACATCTTGGAGTCATACTCGACTCTGACCTATCATTTGATAAATACATAGACAATACTACTAGGATAGCAACATTGCCAAGCTAAGAACTGCGGTATCCCAGCATGATGCAGAAAAATTGGTACACGCCTTTGTTAGCTCCAGATTAGATTATTGTAACTCGTTACTGTCAGGATGCTCAAACAGGAATCTAAATAAACTTCAAGTAGTTCAAAATGCCGAAGCCAGAGTTCTGACTAGAACTGGAAAATTTTATCATATCAGCCCAGTCTTATCAGTTCTGCATTGGCTCCAAGTTAAATTCTGTATTGACTTTAAAATTCTTCTACTGACTTATAAAGCACTTCACGGGATTGCACCTGCCTACCTCCAAGAGCTTATCTCCTATTATGAACCTCCACGTCCACTAAGATCACAGGGTGCTGGCCTCTTATTAGTTCCAACAATTAATAAGGTAACAGCAGGGGGAAGAGCCTTTTCTTACAAGGCCCCCCAACTGACACAGTCTCAATCTTTAAGTCTAGGTTGAAAACTTACTTATTTAGTTCATGGATTCATATATATATATATATATATATACACATTTTTGATTAGATTTGATTGACAGAGAGAGAGAAGGAGGGGGACAAAGGGAGGTGAGGTTGAATAGATGAGGTGTGAACAGAGTGATTTAGCTCTTATCATCGTGTGTGTGTGTGTGTGTGTTTATAATTCCTGAGAATGTATTGAATTGTGTGTGTTTGCACTGTATGGTTGTAGTTTGGCACAGAGGGTTAACTAACACTTCAGGCTGAAGACACTGATGGTGGGTGGGACTAAAACCAAGCTAGGATTGGCTAGTAATACGGATCAGGTGGCACACTAATTGGCTCTTGAGTTTAAACCTTGATGTCAATCAGGCAGATGAGGCCCCTGTTATTAGATTCCCCCTCAAGAGCAGTTTGAAGCGCCTGCTGTGGAGTGAAGTCCTCCGAGTGGATCTGCCTGATGGCTCCAGATGGGAGAGCGGAGGTGCTTCCTAAATCCATGAGCCTGTCCCTGCTGAACAAAACAGCTCTGCTCTGGAGTCGGAGCAGAGTCAATAATTCATCCACCTGCAAGGCACAGTGGAAGAAAGGACTTCTTTGAAGTAGGGGTGGCACAGATGGGCGCACACACACACACACACACACAGGGAGGGAAAAGTTGAATACTTCAGTGACTATGTACCATATGGCAGTCACTGATTTCAGATTTCTCAGTACTGAACAGGTTACACATAGACGCACACATGTAAACACAAACACATTTAAATACACACTCTAGGGTTAAGATTAGGTTAGGGTTAAGTTAGGGTTAGATTAGGGTTGGGTTAGGGTGAGTGTTGAGGGTAAGGGTTGAGGGTTAGGGGTGAGGGTGAGTGTTAGGGTTGAGGGTTAGGGTAAGTGATCAACCTGAGCCAACAGATCCATACGTAAGGAAATACTAAAGCAAGGACCACAGGAGCCTGAATCAGAGACATTGTGCTGGACTAATTAAGCCCTAACAAGCCCTAACGAGTCTTAATGAGCCTTAACGAGCAGATGATCAGTGCTCTCATAACAGGTCCTGCCACACTTACAGCCCCACAGTTTCACAAAATGCAGAGAAGTCAGCCAGAGTGGCAAGAGGACATAGTGATCACAGAATGTACTGAATACTGCACCTAGGGTTAGGGTTAGAATGTACTGAATACTGCAGCTAGGGTTAGGGTTAGAATGTACTGAATACTGCACCTAGGATGAGGGTTAGAATGTACTGAATACTGCAGCTAGGGTTAGGGTTAGAATGTACTGAATACTGCAGCTAGGGTTAGGGTTAGAATGTACTGAATACTGCACCTAGGGTTAGGGTTAGAATGTACTGAATACTGCACCTAGGGTTAGGGTGAGGGTTAGAATGTACTGAATACTGCACCTTCTCAAGAGAGCAAACGCAGGAGCAAGAAAGAATATTTTCTAGAAAATGTCTTGGGAAAGTGACTCATGTTCACAGCTATTTTTCCTGTGTTCATGCGTGTTAAATTTGTGTAAACAAGTATTCATGCATGTGTGTAAGTCTTCTTCAAATATTCTACCACATAGTAGTTGCAGTGGTTGTGAGGTTGGAGCTGTGGTGTTTGCTATGGGATCTGATTATTCAAACAAATGTGTGACATCATGTGCGCTCACACGTGTGCCTGTGTGTATTGGGTGTGTGTGTAGAAGCTTTAATAGCCATATGTGTGAGTCAGTCATGGGACGCCTGTCCTAATGAGGCTTCATCAGCTGCGGGCGGCTGTTGTGCAGCCTGTACTGTACACGTCTCTGACAGAGACAGACAGAAAGGGAGACAAAGAGAGGGGACATGGTGGGGACAAGGTGGGGACAAGGTGGGGACAAGGTGGGGACATGGGGCGGGGGACACGATAGGCGGGACTGAGCTTGTGGGTCTCAGCCACATCATTTTTTCACATGCCAGGATCACTGCTTGACTGGGATTGGTGTACCCACAGTCCCACAGCAGTAGTGATCTGGGTTAGGGTTAGGGTTAGGGTTAGGTAACCCTAACCCTAACCCAGAGCAGACATGCCCAGTCACAATCACAATACCAACACGAACAGCTTCTACTGAATACGTGTTCTGCATTCAGTGGGCGGAGTAAGTGAGTGGGTGTTGGGTGTCCTTACTGTAGAGTCTGGGGTGGTAAAGCAAGGTCGTCTGGGAGAGCACTGGCTTCATGGCTGACTCCAACCCTGACACCAACCCTGACTCCAACCTTAACTCCAACCTTAACTCCAACCTTAACTCCAACCCTGACTCCAACCCTGACTCCAACCCTGACTCCAACCCTGACTCCAACCCTGACTCCAACCTTAACTCCAACCTTAACTCCAACCTTAACTCCAACCCTGCTGCACACTCATAACCGTCCTGGACAAGCTGTTTAGGAAATATTTCCGCCTGTGTTTAGTCACATGTTTTAAAACATTGTCATCCCAATTGGTTCAAACATTAGATAAAAGAAAATGGAGTGTAAACTCACGACTCCAAGGCTGTGAACGCTGAAATCACAGGAGCGGCTTCTGCACCACCAGGTTTGATGTCACTAGGAGAGTCAAAGAAGCATTAAGCAGAATTAGATGAAAATATGATGCAGATGAGAAGATGAAGAGCTTTGGTGGTTTAAAGATGAGACTATCTGCTCCAGCAACAACTTCTTGGACAAACAAAGTGGTAAAGATATCAGACAGTGTGTGTATAACACAGATGTGAATGAGAACAGGTGTTGGGATGAGAGAGAAGGCTGTCCAAAGTTCATCGTGGATCTAATGAGTTCGACCGGCCCGATACAGGGAACATTTATGTGGGAAGGAAGTAGCCTGCACTAGGGAAGCTACAGCGTTAGGACACCCCAGCACTGACACCCCAGCACTGACACCCCGGCGCCCAAATGAACATGTCTGTCATGTTCCAGAGCAGTTTGATCAGAGTTTTTCTGGCTGACTGTTGAGTCCCTACATAAACAACTGAATACTGAATATTTAGTTAACCACACTGATAAGGAATACACTGCACAACTGAGAATAGTCAGTATACCCATGAGAATAGGTAGAATACCCATGAGAATAGTCTATATATCTATGAGAATAGGCAGTATATTCATGAGAATAGTCAGTATACCCATGACAATAGTCAGTATACCCATGACAATAGTCAGTATACCAATGACAATAGTCAGTATACCCATGACAATAGTCAGTATACCCATATACCAATGAGAATAGTCTTGGTGTATGTTATGATTCTGTACCATATTTTATTATTAACCTGTGCAGCTATGCTTACATAATGCTTACATATAACTTTGTGTAGTCTAATATTAAAAGTGTTTACTGATTGGGATTAGGGATTCTAATGAGACATGCACAATGAAAAACCAAGCAGCCCAAACCTCAGATACTGTCAAACTCCACTGGTCTGTAGCACAAATGGGAACATAAATAAATAAATAAAAATAAAAGAAAATCCATGAAGAACCAAACAAAAATAACCAAGCAAGCGTGTCCCAGTGGGAGGGCCAGCGAACCAGCATCTTCAGGACTGGAGTTGAACAGCAGGAGGAGGAGATGTATGAACCCCACTCACTTTTCAGGATGTCCTCACAAAGTAGAGGGAACAGCTGGTGCTGGAGGTGCAGTTTTCTTTAAACCTTGAACTGTGATTTGAAATAAATGAAACTGAGTAGATGATGTGGTCACAGTCTTCAGTGTGTTTACATGTCACCTCACCTTATCACTCCAGTCTGGTGTATCTCCACAGAGTTCCTGTTCTCAGAAGCTGCTCACAGGAGCTTATGTAGGCACCAGTCAGGCGTGAGGCTGTTGCATCATTCAGACTCTCACCGTGTCGGCTGGGACAATGAGAGTTAGAAAGGCACAGAAACAGTGAGGAGAATATATGAAACAGGTGGAAACATGCAGAGAAGATGCTGCTATGGTGTCACACATTGTACCTTTGGTATGTAACAGGTCAAGGAAATCAGTGGTTTGGGTTTTGCTGGTATGAAGTGAACATGGTGGACCATGAGGTTGTAACGCTGGACGCAAGTGCGGACTCTGCTACATAAACATTAACCAAATACAGCAACTAACACTAAATGAGAACACAAACACTGAACAGGAGACACAGGTTAGCAAGTAATGGACATGAACAGCAAGATGCATAATTCAAACTCGCATTACTTACAATAATCGACAACCAAGAGACCAATCACAAGACTTAAATACACTGACAAACAAGAGACCAAACGAGAAATGTTGAGGGGGTGAGGTACAAGGGTGGGGCGTGAAGTCCGACACAACCAGGAATTTCAAAATAAAGGCACACAAACACATGGAGAACAAAACAAAGACATGACTGACAGGAGGGAGGCAGAACCAATTGTGACATATTGTAAGACCTCCTTACAGACCAAAATATTAATTATAAATTGTCTTACCATTCAAAGACATTATCAAGATGCCCAATATTTTAAGTATTTTTTGAGTAATGAGCTTTTAATAATACCAATAATGATGATGCATGAAGATGTACACGTAGTTAATAATCCCAAACCAAAGAAGACCCAGGGACTAGTTAACCAAGGGACTAGTTAACCCAGGGACTAGTTAACCAAGGGACTAGTTAACCCAGGGACTAGTTAAGGAGTCTTCGTTTAAGGAGTTCACCAGTAATAAAGATGGCTGTACTTTTCACCAGTGTGTGTGTGTGTGTGTGTGTCTGTGTGTGACACAAACACTGCAAGAAACTGTGGAGAATATATATATATACATTCCTAAAACAGTCAAATAAGCAGGTAATGGTGGGTTTTTATTCTTTTGTATTCCATCTTCACAGTTTTTCAATTCCTTGTAGACTTTTCCTCTGTCTGTTTCTTTTGAAATGGTCTGAGCTTTCATCAGGAAGCAGAGGGCTTTGAAAATAAGCCCCATCTCTTCTCTCTCATAATGAGAGGATGAATGGTGGTTTTCACAGGTGGACGCTGGACACGTTTCAAGTGCTGATGACATACGAGGAGAAGCAGTAGAACAGACACCTGCTGTATTTAAGTGAGTGAAAGAGAAAGAGTTAGGAGGGGGAGATAAAGAGAGAGAGAGAAAGAGGAGAACGAGAGGCAAAGAGAGAGAAGTAGAGAGAGAGAGGTAGAGAGAGAGGGAGAGAGAGAGAGGGAGGGAGAGAGGGAGAGATGTTCAGATATGTGTCAGTGCCGAACGGTGGAGACCTGCTGGTGACATCTAGGCTGATCGCTAGGGTGCTGTCTGCTCCTGATCTCTTTATGGTCACAGTGGTGTAACACTAACCCTAAACCCTAACACTAACACTAACCCACTAACACTAACCCTAACCCTAAACACTAACACTAACCCCAACACTAACCCTAAACACTAACGCTAACACTAACGCCAACACTAACCCTAAACACTAACGCTAACCCCAACACTAACCCTAAACACTAACGCTAACACTAACCCCAACACTAACCCTAACCCTAAACACTAACGCCAACACTAACCCTAAACACTAACGCTAACCCCAACACTAACCCTAAACACTAACGCTAACACTAACCCCAACACTAACCCTAACCCTAAACACTAACGCTAACACTAACCCCAACACTAACCCTAAACACTAACGCTAACACTAACCCCAACACTAACCCTAAACACTAACGCTAACCCTAAACCCTAACACTAACCCCAACACTAACCCTAACCCTAAACACTAACGCTAACACTAACGCCAACACTAACACTAACCCCAACACTAACCCTAACCCTAAACGCTAACACTAACGCCAACACTAACCCTAAACACTAACGCTAACCCCAACCCTAACCCTAAACACTAACGCTAACGCCAACACTAATCCTAAACACTAACACTAACCCCAACACTAACCCTAACCCTAAACACTAACGCTAACACTAACGCCAACACTAACCCTAAACACTAACGCTAACCCCAACACTAACCCTAACCCTAAACACTAACGCTAACACTAACGCCAACACTAACCCTAAACACTAACACTAACCCAAACACTAACCCTAACCCTAAACACTAACACTAATGCCAACAGTAACCCTAAACACTAACGCTAAACACTAACGCTAACCCCAACACTAACCCTAACCCTAAACACTAAAGCTAACACTAACGCCAACACTAACCCTAAACACTAACCCTAACCCCAACACTAACACTAACCCTAAACGCTAACACTAACGCCAACACTAACCCTAAACACTAACGCTAACCCCAACACTAACCCTAACCCTAAACACTAACGCTAACACTAACCCAACACTAACCCTAAACACTAACGCTAACCCCAACACTAACCCTAACCCTAAACACTAACGCTAACACTAACCCTAAATCCTAACACTAACCCTAACACTAACGCCAACACTAACCCTAAACACTAACGCTAACCCCAACACTAACCCTAACCCTAAACACTAACGCTAACACTAACGCCAACACTAACCCTAAACACTAACACTAACCCCAACACTAACCCTAACCCTAAACACTAACGCTAACACTAACGCCAACACTAACACTAAACACTAACACTAACCCCAACACTAACCCTAAACACTAACGCTAACAACCCCAACACTAACCCTAACACTAACCCTAAACACTAACCCTAAAACTAACCCCAACACTAACACTAACCCTAACCCTAAACACTAACGCTAACACTAACGCCAACACTAACCCTAAACACTAACACTAACCCCAACACTAACCCTAAACACTAACGCTAACACTAACGCCAACACTAACCCTAAACACTAACCCTAACCCCAACACTAACACTAACCCTAAACACTAACCCTAACGCCAACACTAACCCTAAACACTAACGCTAACCCCAACACTAACCCTAACCATTAACGCTAACACTAACGCCAACACTAACCCTAAACACTAACGCTAACCCCAACACTAACCCTAAACACTAACGCTAACCCCAACACTAACCCTAACCCTAAACACTAACGCTAACACTAACCCTAAATCCTAACACTAACCCTAACACTAACGCCAACACTAACCCTAAACACTAACGCTAACCCCAACACTAACCCTAACCCTAAACACTAACGCTAACCCCAACACTAACACTAACCCCAACACTAACCCTAACCTAACCCCAACACTAACCCTAACCCTAAACACTAACGCTAACACTAATGCCAACACTAACCCTAAACACTAACGCTAACCCCAACACTAACCCTAACCCTAAACACTAACGCTAACCCCAACACTAACACTAACCCTAAACACTAACACTAACCCCAACACTAACCCTAAACACTAACGCTAACACTAACGCCAACACTAACCCTAAACCCCAACACTAACACTAACCCCAACACTAAACACTAACACTAACGCCAACACTAACCCTAAACCCCAACACAAACCCCAACACTAACACTAACCCCAACACTAAACACTAACACTAACCCCAACACTAGCGCCTCAGGCAAGCGATGCTGGTTCTCGCGATGCACTATTTACTGTAATTCGTATTATTTTATTATTTATAATATTCCTTTATTGTTAGAATTAATATTTGTAATATATTTTAATACATTTTGGGATTTTTTCATGTAAAAATATATATATTTTCCGCCGATTCTTTTTCCCATCAATATCTTGAAAATCCGTAAAAGAGTGAAGCCGCAAAAACTGAAGTGCAAAGTGGCGACGGCTCACTGTAAACATTTTCCTCACAGGATCTTTAGTTAGCTTACGTTAGCACACAGTGGTGACGGTTCACTGTACTGACACTGCAGAGTTCTGAACACTGATGGGCCACATAGCAGCCTAGGCAGCTTTAACATTATATGTCCTAATGTTGCAGCTGTTACTGATATAAAACAACTGTTTCCTAATAGAATTAATAAGTGTACCAGTGAAATTGTCATTGTTTCTGCTCCAAGTGGCTTTGCGCCCGTTTGTGTGTCTACCAGGGAGCCTGCAGAGTCACAGCAGATGAAGCTCCATGGCGACCAGCACCATGGTAACATCCTCATCTCATCTCCAGCATAATCAAGTTGTGAAATGTTAGAGGAGGACACTGAGCAGCCGCTGGTGATAAATCGTCCCTGCGTCTGAAGTTAATCAATCAGTGAGTCCCCATGAGGTCTTTATCTCACCGCTCAACACAACACAAATCACTGCAGCTGCGACTGGGCACATCGCAAAAGAGCAAACAAACAAATGCATGAATCCACACACCACTGTCCCCTCACCACACCGTCCCCACACACCACTGTCCCCTCACCACACCGTCCCCACACACCACTGTCCCCTCACCACACCGTCCCCACACACCAATGTCCCCTTTCCACACCACTGTCCCCACACCACACCGTCCCCACACACCAATGTCCCCACACACCCCTGTCCCCACACCACACCGTCCCCACACACCCCTGTCCCCACACCACACCACACTGTCCCCTCACCATCACATGACAGCTGGGTGTTTTTGACACACAACGTACTTCATCATAAGAAACCCAGTAAGATGAATAGAGTGAAGTTGGTGCTGGGTTAGTAGGGCCATGTGAGCAGCGCTGGGTTCAGGGGGTTCTGATCAGTCCATATACAGGAGGTTCTGATCAGTCCATATACAGGGGGTTCTGATCAGTCCATATACAGAATGAGCTTCATTTACTCAGTCAGGCTAAATTAACCCTTAATATGACGATCTGAAAGGTGAAACAGGTGTGAACAACCAACCAGGACAGAGAGAATCATTCATCACATCCTGACGCAGGAGCAGAAGGGGCAGGAGCAGAAGGGGCAGGAGCATGATGGGAGAGCAGAGACAGAGGCATGCAGCATGGAAGGCGCATGGCCAGGGTTCAGGGTTCAGGGTTCAGGGTTCCTGCTGACTGCTGGGGTAACCCTCTGCTCCCTGTGGTCCTGCCTAGCAAGCAGAAAGTCCTGGATGTTTTGTAAGATGAGAATCAAAGTGTCGACTACATGGGGGCTCCTGTCTAAACCCTTTAAACAAAACTGCCAGGCTTCATTTAGAGAGAGAATATAATCAGATAATCATGATCATCACTGTGGGGATCCAATATTAGACCAGAAAGTGTGTGTGTGTGTGTGTGGGAGTGTGGGGGTGTGTGTGTGTGTGTGTGTGTGGGGGAGTGTATATGTGTGAGTGTGTGTTCTGTGTGTGTGTGGTGTCTGTATATGTGTGTGTGTGTGTGTGTGTGTGTGGTGTCTGTGTATGTGTATGTTGTGATATGTGTGTGTGGTGTGTGTTGTGTGTGTATGTTGTGTGTGAGCGTGAGTTGAATATATGTGTGCGTTGTGTGTGTGAGTGTATGTGCTTTGTGTGTGTGTGTGTATGTGTTGTGTGTGAGTGTGTTGTGTGTGAGTGTCTCTCCTCCTTCCCCTCTAGCATGTCTGCTAAGTTCAAAGGCAGCAAACCCCATGTGGTGAAAGCCAATCAGTGAGAGGGTCAGAGTGGCGTTACATTACAGCAACACGGATGTGCAAATGTAGGACAAACCTTCAAGAAAAATCTGATTTTGCAGATGTAAAACACCAGCACCAACTAGCTTGTACCGTGAGCACATAAACCTCTTAGTGCAGACACACGTACGCTGCTCCATGCCAGCGTGTAATCCACACGCAGAAATGTAATGCGTGTTAGCTGATCAAGCACACAGCAAACCTAAAGCCTCCAGTCCACACAAGCTAATCTGGTTACTGTGGTTCATGCATCAGCACCGTCACAAACTCACGTGAGACACACTGCAGTGTCCCTGCGTATTCACACAACATGCAGCACACGTTAACGTGGAAAACATGCAGGTTGACGGCTGAGTACCAGCACACCAACTCCCCCCACACACCCCTACCCACCCCCACACACCCATACCCACCCCCACCCACTACTAAATCCATTGCTGGGTCCTCTGTGCCTTGTTTGAACGCTTCAATGTACAAGCTTCAACTAACCAACTTCACGAATTATTCAAGAACAGGTTTTGCATGCATCACATCAGGGCTTTCACAGACAGTTGTAACAACAGGATGTGATGCGAGTGCTCCTGTACTGCACTGGCTATTTCACTCTATCACCACTGTCAGTTCTACTCAGCAGAATTAAAAAGGCTCAAGTTTCTCCCTTCCCGAGTGGGAAGGTGCCGTTTGCCCTGTGCTGTCCCTTTGTGAGGCGGTGAGGAAGCTCCTCTTAGACAACACAGAGAAGCCGCGTGATGAAGCCGTATGCAGGAAGAATTCCGCCTTCCTGTGGAGAGCTGCACTGAACCAGGAGAGCAAAGACCTTCAGGCTGAATAGAGACATTGTTGATTTTCTCTTTCTGCACTCAGTCCTCTGATTAATTTAAGCCTGAATAAGTATGTTAAGTAGCTCGGGGTGGCGGTGGGTCTGCTCTCGGGGTGGCGGTGGGTCTGCTCGGCGTGGCGGTGGGTCTGCTCGGGTGGGGTGGCGGTGGGTCTGCTCGGCGTGGCGGTGGGTCTGCTCGGGGTGGCGGTGGGTCTGCTCGGGGTGGCGGTGGGTCTGCTCGGCGTGGCGGTGGGTCTGCTCGGTGGGGGGTGGCGGTGGGTCTGCTCGGGGGTGGCGGTGGGTCTGCTCGGGGTGGCGGGTGGGTCTGCTGGGTCTGTGGCGGTGGGTCTGCTCGCTGGGCGTGGCGGTGGTTCTGGTCGGGGTGGCGGTGGGTCTGCTCGGGGTGGCGGTGGGTCTGCTCGGCGTGGCGGTGGGTCTGCTCTGGGGTGGCGGTGGGTCTGCTCGGGGTGGCGGTGGGTCTGCTCGGGGTGGCGGTGGGTCTGCTCGGCGTGGCGGTGGGTCTGCTCGGGGTGGCGGTGGGTCTGCTCGGGGTGGCGGTGGGTCTGCTCGGGGTGGCGGTGGGTCTGCTCGGGGTGGCGGTGGGTCTGCTCGGCGTGTCTCCTGATAGGCTGTGATTTTGTAGTAGGCTCCTCATGCCTGCTGGGTCAGAGAGGCCAGAGCTGATCAATAGTTCACGAGAGCTGGAGGTGGAGATGGACCACTGCTGTGCTCTAATTACCATGTAAATACCCCCATGGGGGGGTCCCAGCCCCGCCAGCTGGAAGGGGAGACAGCGTTCACGGCTCTTCTGCAGATCAAACCCTACCAGAGATTATCCACAACTCCCTGTGAACCTCTGGCCTCCAGGGCCACACTGATTGGATAAGAGCAGATGGGTTTATTACCATAGGGCAGCCATGATGGCTTGCGCTCTAATGCCGTTAGAACACACGGCTCACAGACGTGCAGCATGTCAGTCACAAATCAGACACAAGCTGCATGAGCCTGTCTGGGGTTCAGGGTCCTGTCTGGGGTTCAGGGTCCTGTCTGGGGTTCAGGGTCCTGTCTGGGGTTCAGGGTCCAGACTGGCGTTCAGGGTCCTGACTGGGGTTCAGGACAATATTTCAGTATTCCTTTGTCTTATTTTCTATTTGTTCAGAATAGAAAATAAAATCCAGATCATTATTTCTCTAAAAACCTTTTTAACATGTTGATTCCATCATTCTGGAAATAATAACGATGAGGCATTTTTTAAACAGGGCAAATTTAATGCTGATTACCTGTTTATGTTATCTGATTATTTTGTCTGTTGTCTGTTTATTTCGTCTGTTGTCTGTTTTTTTCAGAATCGTTGTTTACTACCCACAGGCTTTACAGACTTTCAAGTGAACTTGACTGAATAAACAAAATGGTTGTGGTGAAGGACAGAATTATTTCAGAGTCTCTCAGCGCCAGTGCTCACCCAGAGTGCCGTGTGTTTCCAACGTTCAGGGCATAAAAACGTTTTATTAGCAAACCAGGACTGTTCCACTCAGATGCAACTGAGCTAACAATCTCAAGTGTTCATCAGTCATCCTACTGTGGTAGGTTTGAGACAGAAGCACAGTGGCTTTGCATAGATCTGAGACACAAACACACTGCTAATCCCGCCTGCCAGCCAGAATAATGAGATTGCGTGGATTACGGGGGCCACCTGAGTGTACGAGACAGGATCCACACATCCTGCCTCTCTGAACGTGTCCCAGTCTCCCAGTTCTCCATCAGCCCCACCCAGACCACAGCTCCACTCCAAAGAATCCCCCTGATCCACACACTCCCAAAACAGAAAAGCAGCTAATCCAATGGGAGACGCATGACTGGCAGAGCTAATGATGACACAGGGGCCAGAGAGCAGTCAGGCAGGCCAGCACACAGGGACGAGGTGGAGACGAGGGAGCTGCAACAGAGCCCGTCAGTTTAGTAGAGGACCGTGGGAATGCTAATGCAGCTAATGCGTGTTAATCCACTCCAGAGGATGACTGTTAGCCTCACTGTGTGTGGGTGTGTTTTGGTGAGAAGGCTCTGTTGAAGCCTCTGATTCTGGGTGGGGTATGAGGTAGGAGGTGTGTGGTGTTCCCATGGCTACACAGTGGCTCTGTTGGGGAGCTGAGTGTGGGTATTCACCAAGCAGCTAATAGATTCTCACTAGGGTGAGGGTTAGTGTTAGGGTTAGTCTAACCTAGGGTTAAGGTTAGTTAGTGTTGGGGTAGGGTTAGTCTAACCTAGGGTTAAGGTTAGTTAGTGTTGGGGTAGGGTTAGTCTAACCTAGGGTTAAGGTTAGTTAGTGTCAGGGTAGGGTTAGTCTAACCTAGGGTTAAGGTTAGTTAGTGTTGGGGTAGGGTTAGTCTAACCTAGGGTTAAGGTTAGTTAGTGTTGGGGTAGGGTTAGTCTAACCTAGGGTTAAGGTTAGTTAGTGTTAGGGTAGGGTTATTCTAACCTAGGGTTAAGGTTAGTTAGTGTTAGGGTAAGGTTAGTCTAACCTAGGGTTAAGGTTAGTTAGTGTTAGGGTAGGGTTAGTCTAACCTAGGGTTAAGGTTAGTTAGTGTTAGGGTAAGGTTAGTCTAACCTAGGGTTAAAGTTAGTTAGTGTTAGGGTAGGGTTAGTCTAACCTAGGGTTAAGGTTAGCTAGTGTTAGGGTAGGGTTAGTCTAACCTAGGGTTAAGGTTAGTTAGTGTTAGGGTAGTCAGAATGCTGTCAGAATTCTTGCTCACTGTTGTTGATTGATCTTTTGGAGACACTGGCACCCGCACACACATATGAGTACACACACACACATGTGCACACACACATGCGTACACACACACATGCAGACACACATGCATGCAGACACACAGAGTAGAATCCCCATTCAGTCCTCCACTGATGTGTAATAACCTGATCCCGAAAAAACTAATTCACCCAAACCATTATGAGTGTGTGTGTGTGTGCGTGTGTGTGGCCTAAGTGTGTATGACTTGTGTGTTCACATACACAATCCTTTACATAATGAGGCCTCCACGGTTTGTGAAGGTCATTGTGGGTGTTCACACTTGTCTGCACAACATCAGCACATCTAGGGTCTACACAGCCCCCCCCGCCTACACAGCCCCCCCGGCCTACACAGCCCCCCCAGCCTACACAGCCCCCCCCCCCGGCCTACACAGCCCCCCCCCCCCCGCCTACACAGCCCCCCCAGCCTACACAGCCCCCCGGCCTACACAGCCCCCCGGCCTACACAGCCACCTGGGTCTGTTCTGTGCTGAACGAGTCTGTGTGGTTTCTTTATCTGAATTTTCATGCCACTTGACTGCACAACAAGACACATATAAGCATTAAAACTTTTCAATAAAAGCTTTTCACATTCTTTATATCCAAAAATTCTAATACTCGCACATACACCAGCTTCTCAGCGAAGGGGGTGACCTGACCTTCCCAGTATGAAATAACATTAGCTACACACAGTAGACTACTGGAGTCGCCGTAATGTCCGGAATAAACAGTCACTGCAGGATCAGAGAGTGTACAGCACACAGGAGCATCACTCAGAGGGGAAATTACACCGGTGTGTAGCTTTAAATAATAAATGTGGTTGAATGTAGTACACGAGAAATCTGCCAACAGCATCATCCCCGTCTCCCCCTCCCTGTCTCCCCCTCCCTGTCTCCCTGTCTCCCTGTCTCCCCCTCCCTGTCTCCCCCTCCCCTCCCTGGGTGCCTCTTTTTCCTTCCATCTTGGGTCCTGATGGTCCTGCACTATCTTAGCTATTGCCAGCACTGCACTCTTCTGGATGGAGATCTCTGATGTTGCTGGGATCTGCTGGAGCTTTTCTCCCAGTATGAGGGTTACACACCATAGTGTGCAGATTTCCATGGAAACCACTGTTGTCTTCACCTCCCACATCTGTTCCAGCTCTTCTCTCAGCTCTTGGTATTTCTGGAGCTTTTCATGGTCCTTGTTCCTGATGTTACTGCCACTTGGGACAGATACATCTACCACTACATCTACCACTACATTCAATTCAATTCAATTCAATTTTATTTATATAGCGCTTTTTACAACACATGTTGTCACAAAGCAGCTTTACAAATTGCGTGGGTCCAGATCCCTAATGAGCAAGCAAAGGACATCTACCACTACATCCATCACTACATCTACCGATACATCTACCGATACATCCATCACTACATCCATCACTACATCTACCACTACATCCATCTCTACATCCATCTCTACATCCATCTCTACATCCATCTCTACATCTACCACTACATCCATCACTACATCTACCACTACATCCATCACTACATCTACCGATACATCTACCGATACATCTACCACTACATCCATCTCTACATCCATCACTACATCTACCACTACATCTACCACTACATCTACCACTACATCCATCACTACATCTACCACTACATCCATCACTACATCCATCACTACATCCATCACGACATCCATCACGACATCTACCACTACATCTACCACTACATCTACCACTACATCTATCACTACATCTACCACTACATCTACCACTACATCCATCACTACATCCATCACTACATCCATCACTACATCTACCACTACATCCACCACTACATCTACCACTACACATCCCACTACATCTACCACTACATCCATCACTACATCTACCACTACATCTACCACTACATCTACCACTACATCCATCACTACATCCATCACTACATCTACCACTACATCTACCACTACACCACTACATCTACCACTACATCCACCACTACATCCATCACTACATCCATCACTACATCTACCACTACATCTACCACTACATCCATCACTACATCACTACATCTACCACTACATCTACCACTACATCTACCACTACATCCATCACGACATCCATCACGACATCCATCACGACATCTACCACTACATCCATCACTACATCTACCACTACATCCATCACTACATCTACCACTACATCCATCACTACATCTACCGATACATCTACCGATACATCCACCGATACATCCACCGATACATCCACCGATACATCCATCACTACATCCATCACTACATCCATCACTACATCTACCACTACATCCATCACTACATCCATCTCTACATCCATCACGACATCTACCACTACATCCATCACTACATCCATCACTACATCTACCACTACATCTACCGATACATCTACCGATACATCTACCGATACATCCATCTCTACATCCATCACGACATCCATCACGACATCTACCACTACATCCATCACTACATCCATCACGACATCTACCACTACATCTATCACTACATCCATCACTACATCCATCACTACATCCACCACTACATCCACCACTACATCTACCACTACATCCATCACTACATCCACCACTACATCTACCACTACATCCATCACTACATCCACCACTACATCCACCACTACATCCATCACTACATCCATCACTACATCCATCACTACATCCATCACTACATCTACCACTACATCTACCACTACATCCATCACTACATCTACCACTACATCCATCTCTACATCTACCACTACATCCATCACGACATCTACCACTACATCCATCACTACATCTACCACTACATCCATCACTACATCTACCACTACATCCATCACTACATCCATCACGACATCTACCACTACATCCATCACTACATCTATCACATTCTCTTCTACTATACACAGTTGGTTAGACATTACCTAACCCTAAGACATTACCAGTCTGTATCTGGAAGTCCCACAGGATTGTAGCTCAGTCATTCTCCTCCACTTTCATGTCCCACGTTGACCTCTGAACTTCCAGCCTGTACTCAGCACAGATGTTCTTGTATACTACACCAGTCACTTGGTTATGGAGTCCATCTACACTCTGCCTGATAGTGTCTTGCATCCCACTGTCATGAGCTGGATTGTCTCAGGAGTCTTTGCCCAGGTCCTGCCTGCGTTCTGCTGTGTCCTGCCTGCGTCCTGCCGTGTCCTGCTGTGTGTGGTAGAGCCTCTGCTGATCTTTTGTTCATATCTTAGTCCTGTGCTGTGCTGATTGGTGCCTCTGTGCTGCCTTTACAGTCACTTCTAGATTTCTCCAGATCAGCCACGTCCACGTCCACTGTTTCACACCACACAGGGGTTTGTCCTCCCATGATGCTTCACACCACACAGGGGTTTATCCTCCCATGATGCTTCACACCACACAGGGGTTTATCCTCCCATGATGCTTCACACAACACAGGGGTTTGTCCTCCCATGATGCTTCACACAACACAGGGGTTTATCCTCCCATGATGGTTCACACCACACAAGGGTTTGTCCTCCCATGATGCTTCACACCACACAGGGGTTTGTCCTCCCATGATGCTTCACACCACACTTCACAATTCCTATGAGTCTGTGGGATTCCAAGATACGTGTAGCTGCCCTAAACATCTATTATGTTCCTTCTGCTAGTTCAGGCTGGGAGGGTCCTTGCTGGAGCATCTGTGCTGTACTAATCTCTAGTTGTCTAGTTAGGGTTAGGGCTGATCAGGGTTATGGTCAGGGTCAGTGCTGATCTCAGTTCAGAGCAGGACGGTGGGTCAGACCCTTACAGTGATGTCCTACTGACACTCAAACAGGTGTCCATCAGAACCTTAACAGAGCACATGTCCCTGGATGGGGACGTCATGGCAACAGGACAAGAACAGACTCTTTCTCTCATACTATGCAGGTATGTAAGGGTGTGTGTACATCCTATCAGAGAAAAACTCCCAAAGCTTTGGAAAGGGTAGGACAGATGACGTAAAGGCTTCTAGCAATGATAATAAAGATCATTACATTTACATTTACATTTACGGCATTTAGCAGACGCTCTTATCCAGAGCGACTTACAAAAGTACTATGTGTTCAGTCAGAATATGCATCTCTATCTAGTATAAACAGGTTTAAGTCCAAACTACTTGAGGTCAAGCACTTCCATAAACAGTTGCTAGTGCTGATGCCTAGAAAGAAGACAACAAAATAAGATTAGACACAGTGCAATACCTAGCAAGACTGAAATACCTACAAGACTACATGCAGTATAGTGCAATACTATAGTGTTCCTAAAGATAAAGTGCAATTACGCTTTATACCAATGCTTCAGTTGATTAGTGCTTATAAGTGCTTTACAAAGAGATGGGTCTTCAGATCAGATCATCGCAGTACACATTCCTGACCTGGGAAAAGGTTGCTCAGTCTTGTTTCATGTAACATTAATCTTTCAGATAATTCCCCCAATTCTATCAGAATGGAGAGAGAGAGAGAGGGAGAGTTGGAGGGAGAGTTGGAGGGAGAGAGAGAGGGAGAGATGGAGGGGGTTATCACAAGTCTCACACATGGCTGAGTTCTACAGATCTACAGATGCATTTTAGCTCTGACTTTAGGAATATTACCTATTTATAACCCATAAATCATTTCAGGGATGTGACCATGTCTAAAGTAAAACTATGATTGTATGAATCTGCATATATAACCTACAAACATTCACTTCACTCTGCATCTTCCTGAACAGGTTTCAGGTCAAATAATCGAAGTGGTTTTTCCACATGGCCTGGATATCTGTCAGATTGCTGCGTGTGTATGTGCATTATGGTTAATCTGGCAATACAAAAATACCTAACAAAATTTGCTCAGACAGATGGTCGTCTAAGGGTGTGGGTGTGGCTAACGCTAAACCTTACCCTATCCCTATTTCTAATCCTAAACCTCACCCCTAACCAAAACCTTAACCCCAACCCTCACCCATAACCCTCACCCAAACCCTCAACCCTCACCTTAACCATAACCCTCACCCCTCACCCTAACCCCTTCTATCAAACTTCACTGCACAGCTTGTTTGCATTCTGATGACCTTTGGCCATGAGACCAGCTCTGAAAGGGCCAGATGTTTTGAACCAGCTCTGCCCCAAATGTCAGAGAACAAGGCAGTGGTCTCCGTTCTGCTCCAGCTCCCCCCACAGCTGCTCCAGGGATGCTGTGCTGGAGATGCTAATTATCCAGCTCTGACAGGTTAGCAACTGGATGAATCCCACTGATCAGTGTACGAGGGAGTGTACGAGGGAGTGTATGAGGGAGTGTATGAAGGAGTGTATGAAGGAGTGTATGAGGGAGTGTACGAGGGAGTGTACGAGGGAGTGTACGAGGGAGTGCACCAGGTAGTGCTTTGGGTTTTAACTGCACCTCGATATGGTGGGAACCTGCCAAAGAGGCATGAAGCAGGACACAGTCACCTCACACTGAAATCCACAGAGAGGAGAAGAGAAGAAAAGAAAGGAAAAGAGGAGAAGAGAGGAGAAGAGATGAGAGAACAGAAGAGAGGAGAAGAGAGAACTCAGCCTTTGTCAAATTAAACATGACGGTACTGATTTAGTGCAATAATCTTTGAGTACAACACTATAACACACATCACTCAAATAAATGAAAATTAAGTTCTTCACCATGATTGCGATACTGTAAACAATATCACTCACTGAGAAGTGTCTAGTGCACCATATAGAGAGTGACTGTACAATTAGTTTAGGCTGATTACCACATTAGCCTGATATTCATGAACTGGGGAAGTGTTGCTACGTCAGTAACGTACTGAGGAACGTTCACCCATAATGTTGGTCTGGAACAGCAGCTGTGTAGGGGGGAGCAGCTTTGAGGCTCATTTAAACCCCCAGCAGGAAGAGCTGAAGTGGTAAGGGCAGCCTAACCCTAGCCCTAGCCCTAACCCCAAACCTAGCCCTAACGCTCTGGGGTCCAAGAAAAAAAGAAAAAAAAAACTAAACTGCATCTCGTACACAAATAAAATAATCAGTTTATGACTGACAAATATTTAAACCCAAGTGATATAAATACAAAGCATTTTTGTATGAAATGTAGAACAGCAGAAAATCTTCTCTGTCACAATATTTTAGAGGACCATCACACTGAGAACAAAAGATTAACAGTGAAAACAACAGATGATGCACCATCAGTACACGGTACGGGTCCAGTTAGGGGAGGTCTGCTGGGCTTAGGTTCTGCTGGGTTTAGGTTCTGCTCCTGGTGATGAATGCTTTAGATAACTACTAACCCCAGTTATTACAATTAATTACAATTACAATTCCTAAACTTAATTTGTGAAAATAATTAAGCACACATATGTAGGTACCATGCCAAACCAGCAGGTGGCAGTACCACTGGAATCACATCAAACAAGCTTGCTTCGACGGAAGAAAGGGCGTGTCTAAAGTGCGCGAAATTCAGGTGTTTAAATACCTTGATCAGATTCACCATATCTGGTTTGACCTGCACCGAGGTTAGACCTAGTTAAGAGAGGATCCGCCATCTCTCTCTCTCTCTGGTTTTCTTTATTGAGAGCACGCGAACTCCGGTACGACTAACGGCAAACAGCTGAAAGTCGTATTACTTAATTAACGAGCCCAAGTAACGGTGTAATCCAACAACCGACTGATCAACGTCGCCACAGCAACAGATTCGCCGACCTACTTCTATCAAGCTTGCTAACGCTGCCACAACCACTGACACAAAGGCGATTAATTCCCTGATTAAAAACCGTGGATGAGACTCACATTCTTGGACTCCGTATCCAGAAGGGCGATTCCCAGGACACCTGGACGACGTCACTTTTATCAACGAGGAACCTGTGGTGGAACTTCCCTCCTAATTCCAGGAGAATTCAGCGAGGACGACGAAACCACCCAAAATAGTTAAGACATTCTGTTTTTATGTTCAGCTTTCTTTAAGACAATCCAGATTTGTTCATACAAAGTTATCTGTGCTGTGCATGCGATCTCTGTTTAATTTGTAACTGATATAGTCTTCCCCATTCTCGGACACGCCACATTCATTTTTAGTTATTAAGCCAGCGCCATTATCCTTTGTTCTGACCACGTTAGAATAAACCAGCTGAGCTCATTAACATACAGCCACTCTACTGTTCAAAGTCGGCGCCATTTTAGTTGCTTTGTTCTCCATAGGAGAACTGAGATTACAACTCCCGCCTCCTCACACGCGCACGACCGCCCAAGCGCGCGCACACATTTACTCTCCCCCTTTTACACATTCACACACACTAGATGCCGAACCTTCACTGTAAATATACTGATCCCTGTTGATGCTGTCTGTTTAGAATAGTTGGTTTTAATAAATGTATCATTTATTTTCACCAATTTGTCTGTGTTGATGTCATTCAAAAGTGGTTGCTGATAGTTAAATCCTTCAGATACCAAACCATTAGTTACCTTTAGTTGAGAACTAAATGTTGTGGTTCTAGTATAATTTGAATATGAGACTGATTCTAAATTAATGAGACTAATGTTAATAATTAAGAGATTAATAATTAAGGTAAAACAAATCTACTTTAAAGGATTAGTAGGTGAAACCCCTACACACACACGCACGCACGCACGCACGCACACACACACACACTCACATGTCAGCAGATCCAGATGAAGAAAAGACAATGGAGGCAGTTCCGTACGGGGGCAGTTCTGTCATGGCACTTCTCCCAGACTTTATAAAGTGCAGTCTGTCAGAAGCAGATTTCCAACAGTGTCGTTGTATTGTTCTGGCTCTGCGTACAGTGAAGTAATTAAGGATTTTACATCCACATCAGGGACGTGTTTATGACTTGCAGCCCTTTGTGGACAGAGTCCTCAAATCTTAGTGTACCAGTTAATCACTGGTTTATTTAAATTCTTTTCTGAAATAAATGCATATGTGCACAACCACATGCACACATCCTTTGTTGGTCCTTGGGTTACTAATGCCATAATGTACAAAAATGTACAGCAGTAATCAATGCAGATACCAAGACCTCAGTCAAAGATTTCAGACACTTTCAGCATCATGCTGTAGTCTTGTCACAAAAGCACTACACTGTCTGCCTGTGGGCATGTTTTACTATTAGCAATTTGCAGTTTACCTATTTATGTCTGTGACAGCAATACCACTGCACACAGTGTAAACGTAGTGGTAGAATCCAAGTCTTCATTAATGGTCTGTTTGTAATACATGGCTTGTGCCAAGTGTGTTTGTTAGCCTAACCTCAACCCCTAGCCCCTAACCCCTAGAAGCCAGCTCAACCACTAGCCCCTAACCCCTAGGCACTAACACTAGCCCTAGGGCACTAGACCTAACCGAGGGCACTAACCCTAGCCCTAGGGCACTAGACCTAACCCTGTGATATGTAAGAGAAAGGATCAAAACCAAGAGAGATTACGGTCTTAGATAGGGGAATCATCATAATCATCAACAGCAATGCTGATAACCTACACACTAATGATATTTGGAATACATTGTTCTGTGTAGAGTATCAGCTAACCTGATGGAAGCTAACCAACATGGAAGCCAGGTGGATACAGAGCAGCTACAACCTCCTGTGTCCAGCTGTGATCCAGGCAGTGACAGCTCAAAGAAAGAGGAGCTGGTGAAACCAGCAAAGATGAATGAAGATCGCTGGTCTACCAACAGGGGTGACGAGCATGCGTCTCCCCAGGTGTGATCACGTGGCCCTCACGTCTCCTGCAGCTCTATAGAAGAACGCTGCAGAGGTCTCCTGGATATCATGCTCACCACCTTTATCAGAGTGGGGAAGCTGCCCGGACCTGCTGCAACGCTCCAGCAGTGAGCTCACACCTGCCGCCACCGCTGACTTGGGTGGTGTTTGGAGCGTCACCCAAACACATCACCCAAACACCTTAAGCAAAAGCAGCCAGTTGAAATTCAGCGCCAACATTGGTGCCCACCCCAGTGTGGACACCCTGCACAAGGGAGCCGTCAGTACCAAATAACGAAGGGAAAATAAAACACACTAAAATGTCTCTGCCTCCACCCTTCACACCACATGCTTCAATTTCCCTTTACCGTCACCTCTGACTGACCCTGCAGTGACTGCACTATTTAGCCCATGGTTTGAATAGAAAGACAGAAAGCTGTGTAAATGTCAGTTATCAAAAAATAATAATAGCCAAACTTGAAACCAAGAACTGAATTTAAAACTATATGAAATGTCAGAGCTACAGCAGTAAATAAAGGATCAGCACTGCTGATGTGAATGTGCACCAACTTTCAAACTTATAAGTTCTAAATTTCTGTTTCAGTAGGGAGGAAGGATCATGGAATGAAGTCTTTTGAATAAATACAGCAATTCTGTCTACAGTGTCTGTTGTGGTCCTATGAAGCCAGTCTTAGATCACAGTGTTCGCAAAAATGCAAACAAATACTTCTGAACGGCTTCTCTCCTCTTGAATTTCTTTAAAGCCTGGTCTACTTGTAGTCTAGATAAGCTCTTGTGGGTTGTCTGGTCTACCTGTAGTCTAGATAAGCTCTTGTGGGTTGTCTGGTCTACCTGTAGTCTAGATAAGCTCTTGTGGGTTGTCTGGTTGTTGCTGTTTAACGAGTGCCTGTCTAAAGCATCATAAAATGCTACAGAAGCTCTAAGGAACATCAAGTGTCCTTAACTGATGAATGGGTCTGTTTACATCCCATAATAAAAGAGCAGAGCCCATCTAAAGGAACAACATTAACAGGCTTGGGCTGGCCAGAGGACATAAAATACCACAAGGTCACTTTAAAAAGGGTCAGTGGGGGTTTACAGGAAGAGTGAAATCCCTAATAAATGTTGGCCATGCTGGAGGAGCAAGTGCCTGGTGTTTAAGACATGCTGCCTGGCCATACTGACGAGCACAACCTCACCATACTTCAGAATAGTAACCGTGTAGTGACAAGATCAGCTGGGGCTGCAGTCGTAGCTTCATCGTGGTGTATATATAGTCACAGTGGATCAGGAAGCAGAAACATGTATAACACACTCTGTGTGATATGTACAGCCAAGAGGCTGCTGAGTGTCAGCCTTTCTGATTCTGTCAGAGATGAGGTGTCTGCTTCAGCCACTGTCCTCATATGGAGCAACTTTTCATTCTGTATGTGTTCCTGGATCTAGTTAAACCATTTATAAGGCAAAGGATTTAAAGTGATTCTCCTGGCATAACATTTACCGACCCTCTTAAAGAACTGTGTTTAATCAGGGATCTCACCAGACTGGCCTGAGCGAAACTGGCCTTCAAACAACTGGGTCTCCTTCATTCCTGATAGAGCCATAAACAGTTTTGGCTGGTATGGTGTCCAGGCTGGTCGTGTGTGTGTGTGTGTTACACAATTAAAAGCACAGCTGTTATATCTGTTTACTGCCAAGCTGCCACCAGAGAACCTGTAACGCACAAATAGAGGATAATTAAACAGCCTAACCCAACTGCCCAGCAATCCAACACCATTATGTTTATAAAGCCATAAATAACTAACGGTGAGGCTGTAACGACCTGGACAAATGTCAGAAAACTCCTTAAATTATTCACCTTACCAGATTACCAGAATATTTACTTACTTATTAATTTGAAAATATATTTTCTGCTCATATCTGATTTCAATCTCACATGTCTCAGGCAGGTTCTGAGCTGTAATCCAGGCTGGTCTTGCACAATAGAGGGAGACAGGTCAGTAGAGGGAGACAGGTGAATCACAGTATGCTATGTGGCTATCAGAACCCACTGGTTCTGGTAAGGCTTACACATCTATGAAACACCTCATATCATCTGCTTTTGGGGTCCAGACTCAATCAAATGGAGATTTTACACTGTGTCTTTTACAGTGTTTACCTCAAACATCACAGTATTTCAGTGTTTCACAGTGTTTACCTCAAACATCACAGTATTTCAGTGTTTCACAGTGTTTACCTCAAACATCACAGCATTTCAGTGTTTCACAGTGTTTACCTCAAACATCACAGTATTTCAGTGTTTCACAGTGTTTACCTCAAACATCACAGTATTTCAGTGTTTCACAGTGTTTACCTCAAACATCACAGTATTTCAGTGTTTCACAGTGTTTACCTCAAACATCACAGCATTTCAGTGTTTCACAGTGTTTACCTCAAACATCACAGCATTTCAGTGTTTCACAGTGTTTACCTCAAACATCACAGCATTTCAGTGTTTCACAGTGTTTACCTCAAACATCACAGCATTTCAGTGTTTCACAATGTTTACCCCAAACATCTTCACATCTGATATATGAAGTTACTGCTGATTGTGACATTTTGATTGATATTTTGATGTGTACTGTGTGTGTGTATGTTTGGTTTGGTTGTGTATGTGTAGTAGTCAGATGTGTAGTGTGTATACGTGTGTGTATGTGTGGTTTAAGGTAAAGTGTGTAGTAGTCAGATGTGCAGTGTGTGTGGTTTAAGGTAAAGTGTGTAGTAGTCAGATGTGTAGTGTGTATACGTGTGTGTATGTGTGGTTTAAGGTAAAGTGTGTAGTAGTCAGATGTGCAGTGTGTGTGGTTTAAGGTAAAGTGTGTAGTAGTCAGATGTGCAGTGTGTGTGGTTTAAGGTAAAGTGTGTAGTAGTCAGATGTGTAGTGTGTATACGTGTGTGTATGTGTGGTTTAAGGTAAAGTGTGTAGTAGTCAGATGTGCAGTGTGTGTGGTTTAAGGTAAAGTATGTAGTAGTCAGATGTGTAGTGTGTATACGTGTGTGTATGTGTGGTTTAAGGTAAAGTGTGTAGTAGTCAGATGTGCAGTGTGTGTGGTTTAAGGTAAAGTGTGTAGTAGTCAGATGTGCAGTGTGTGTGGTTTAAGGTAAAGTGTGTAGTAGTCAGATGTGCAGTGTGTGTGGTTTAAGGTAAAGTGTGTAGTAGTCAGATGTGTAGTGTGTGTGGTTTAAGGCAAGTTTGTAATAGTCAGATGTGCAGTGTGTGTGGTTTAAGGTAAAGTGTGTAGTAGTCAGATGTGCAGTGTGTGTACATGTGTGTGGTTTATGGTAAGTGGATCTCCACATTCTTTCATGTCTGAGTGTCTCTGTGGGTCGATACATAAGACGGGAGGCCTGAAAAGTTCTATAACACTTTCAGTATCTTCATTAGATACTTAAAACCTCTTTGCATTGATCCCCACATACACTCCATGCATCAATCGCACACACACACACACATACACACACAAAAAACCCAACATTTCTACTAAGTACGATGTCCAAATCATTTCCAGTATCTAAAAATGGATTAAAGGCGTACAGGTGTGTGTGTGTGTGTGAGCGTGAATAAGAGAGAGAGTTGGTATGTGTTCTTTGACTGGTGGTAGTTAAGTCTCCTCTGAGTTTTAGTACAGATATCAATAAAGTCTCACATTGTGCTTAGATTTGCCAAAATAATAAGACTTGTTCACTAAAGACAGGAGTCTCAGTATGAACTCAACCATTTCTCACCCAAAAACCCAAGGAAAGACGAGCCTTTCCCGTTACCCACCCCATACAAGCATCTAGGAGATGGTCTGGCTTGCCAGTGGATGTGCCGATGCCGTGGTTGGATGTGCCATTATCGCAAGAGGACGTGCTGATGCCAACTCCCACCTGAGGCTCATTATCTACTCTGAAGGGACTGTGACTACTCGGCCTGGAAGTAGAATCATAACTACAGGATTACATCTGGACTATACATGAACTGTGAATGTGGACATTGCTAGCGGGCCGCCCAATGGAGGATGGGTTCCCTTTTGAGTCTTGGTCTTGGTCTAAATTCCTGCCATCTTAGGGAGTTTTTCCTTGCCACTGTCACCTTTGGCTTGCTCATTAGGGATCTGGACCCACGCAATTTGTAAAGCTGCTTTGTGACAACATGTGTTGTAAAAAGTGCTATATAAATAAAATAGAATTGAAATTTAATTGAATATTTACACATTACTACAGTCAACCAATCGGCTGTTAGACATTTTGATTAATCCTAAAGATGTATGACATGCTCTCACAAACACACCAAAATGAACCTGACTGCTCTGAGTTCTGGTGTTTTAGGCGTTACAGTAACTTTCAGCAGCATGGACATCGTGTTTTAACATTTTGTTTTTCCCTCCCAACTTGGCAATGCAACTGTTTCAGTGTTAAGAAGCCTGTGAACCCATTGTGACTTTCCAGTACCTCACTGAAAACCACCGTAAGTTCTGCTTGTTTCACTGGTCAAATTGGTCAGATCAGGTACTATGATCTGAAACCAAAAGGCTCACAAAAGGCTGTAAACAGCCCACATGAACCTGATTGTTTAAGCAGAACTCTAGTGGAAAGCAAAACTTAAAAATTATTTGTTTCATCATTTTGATACTTCATTCAGCCTGTGACCTGTGTGGCTTTTACAGGTAAAATCTCATCATGGATTACAGTACTTATTACTGGAAGTGTTCAAACTCAGGAACACATGGACATCATATGGCAACATCCTGACAGAACAAGTGTCCACTCACAAACCAGAACAAAACAAAACTATAAAGGCTTTGGATAAAATTTAAAACATGCCACAGTTTCAAAATACGTTTTCAATCCATTCTTATTCATTTCATCTTTGCAGATGTCAGGGTGTAATCGAACTGTTCTGTTCCCTGACTGCACCATCCCACTCTAGGCACCTTGTGATGACAGCGAGAACACTTCAACGACAGTAGCATCAAAACTGCAGCCCTTAAATATCAGAATTGTGGAAGAAGACATCACTGTAGCATGGGAACACTCCTCTGGCACACGCCGGAGCATATTCACACGCACCGTGAGGGGAAAGTAAATCTAATCTCAGAGGGATTCAGTCTAACAGTCTTTCCTGAAATCCAGTCTGAGTGACATTTTACAAGATGTCTGAAAATGTTAGAAGAATTAAAAAACTACTTAGAGAGATGAGATGCCCTAAAAGGTCCCTCTATTACTGCCTTATTAGAATCTGTACTCCTCTCTGTCTCAAACCAAACAGAAGGGTCTTCAGTACACACACTCACACCCAGCCACACCCACCCAGCCACAACCACACCCACACACCCACCCAGACTCATACACAACCACACCTACACACCCACCCACCCAGACTCATACACAACCACACCCACACCCACCCAGACTCATACACAACCACACCCACACCCACCCAGACTCATACACAACCACACCTACACACCCACCCAGACTCATACACAACCACACCCACACACACACACCACACCCACACCCACCCAGACTCATACACAACCACACCCACACCCACCCACTCATACACACCACACCCACACCCACCCAGACTCATACACAACCACACCTACACACCCACCCAGACTCACACACAACCACACCCACACCCACACCACCCCCACCCAGACTCACACACAACCCACACACCCACCCAGACTCATACACAACCACACCTACACACCACCACACCACACACCACCCACCCAGACTCACACACAACCACACCCACACCCACCCAGACTCACACACAACCACACCTACACACCCACCCAGACTCATACACAACCACACCCACACAGACTCATACACAACCACACCTACACACCCACCCAGACTCATACACAACCACATCAATCACACCCTTACTCACACACCAAAATTTGATTGACTTTAGACTGAGACATTTGTACAACCACAAAGCAATTCACACCTATATTCTCATATATTAAATCATTCACACCTATATTCTCATATATTAAACCATTCACACCCCAGACAGATGGTTGAAGGGCCCAGTTTCTCAGACTCGTGCCCACATGCTATAGGTTCTGATATAATCACAAACCTCTTACTCTGCATCTAAGGTTTCTCAGTAAATGTAAGCGCTAGTGCTCTGTAGGTCTAAGTAGCCCATCATGGTGTAAGCTGTATTCACCTCATCAACAGTGCTGTCTTTAAGCGTCTATAGTCCAGCAGTACACATGGCATAAAAAGCATAAAATTTCCTTCAAGCTTTAACACCCCATACAGACATAATTCATGAATTAAAGCTGTCACTATGAACTTTAACATTTCAGTCACTGTTTCAGATTCTGAGATCACGATCAATTAAACGACGGTGGTGGACAGCAGTGCGTAACGTCTCCAGACACCTGCTGGGGCAAAGTTACACATTAATGACCTGTAATTAAGTTTGTGTTTTGATGTGGTAACAGTGGTGAATAGTATATTGAACAATATAGTGAGAGGTGTGGAGAATGGTGAACCATCATCCTCAATCCATCAGGGACTGGGTACTTGGGAGCTGAACACAGCTGAACACAGCTAACACAGCTGAACACAGCTAACACAGCTGAACACAGCTGAACACAGCTAACACAGCTGAACACAGCTAACACAGCTGAACACAGCTAACACAGCTCCTCTGGTGTATGTGAGCGTATTTTGGTCCCACCCAGACTGTTTGGTACAGACACTGTTGGCTGACTTTACTCACTTTGTTGTAACATTCTGATGCTAATTTTAAGTCATTAAATATTATGATGTAATGTAATGATTAGCATAATTGGTGATTCATACCATAGTGACTCGCACACACACACACAGCAGTGGTTGCTAAGTGGTAAGAGCTTTACTTTGATGATTATGAGGGCTGTCAGTACCCCTCTAATAAACACATGATCCACAACAAGATTAGAGAAACAAGATTGCTGAGAGATAGAGAGAGAGAGAGATAGTCAAACAGAGTGAGAGAGTGAGGGAGACTCCTGTCACACTCTGAGCTGAGTGAGGTCCACATATTCTTAATGGCAGCACCTGCTGGACATGACCAGGGACATGGTAGCAGCTCACACAGTACACAGTACACAGTACACAGTACACAGTATACAGTATACAGTATACAGTATACAGTACACAGTACACAGTCCTGACCTCAACCTGATAGAACACCTTTGAGATGAATTAGAGCAGAGACTGAAAGCCAGGCCTTCTTGTCCAACATCAGTATGTGGCCTCACAAATGTGCTTCTGGAAGAATGGTCAAAAATCCCCATAAACACTCCTAAACCTTGTGGACAGCCTTCCCAGAAGAGTTGAAGCTGTTCTAGCTGCAAAGGGTGGACCAACGTCATAGTGAACCCTATGGATTAGGAATGGGATGTCACTTCAGCTCATATGTGAGTCAAGGAAGGTGAGCGAATACTTTTGGCAATATACTGTAGTGTATGTGGATGTCTGAAACATTTATTACAAACCAGGAATAATTCAGAAATTTGTTCAGAAAAATAATTTCCTGTTAATGCTTTTAAATGTGAAATTAAATAAAGTAACAAAATGTGTGCACATGCTACCACATGTGTTGGTGTGTGTGTGCATGTACATGTGCACACATGTACATAGCTAGATGAGGATACACACATCTAGTTCTGGCTGTGTATGTCAGCAGGGTGAGGGTGTGTGTATGTTTCTAAGGCAGTAAGGGTGCAGAACTCCATGACATCTTAAGCAGTATAATGGAATGGGATTTATGATCTGATTGCTGCTTTAGCACATATGCACATGTGCAGAGATACACACGTGTTCGCACACACACACACAAACACCTATATACACAGTTATACACATACACACTCATATTTACACACACACATCCACAAACTATTTACTGTTATACACAGACACAATATATACATAATAGTCACATACTCACACACACACACACACACACACACACACACACACACACTCACTCTCACTCTCTCTGCCAGAGTCAATAGTGCTGAAATATTGTTCTCTGCAGTAGACACACATTCCAATACATTAGAGTGGTCTGCTGAGTGCAGCCTGAGTATGTAATAAGGTTTGGTTTGATTTTAATCAAAAATTACTATCTGTTGCTTAGCTTTACTGACACATGGTACGCCCATAAAATACAACTCACCCACTGTGTGAGGCTCATAATAATTCAGTGGTTTATAAACCATTTATCTAGCAGAAGGGATATTTTTGCAGGTTGTTTAAAGGATAATTAAGGACTTTGAGGTTTTAGACATCTTTGTGTTCACTCACCAGACACTTCATTAGGCACTAATTCTAATTCTAGTACCAGTACTTGCTAGTCCCGAGTTGGACCCTTAATGGCAGACTCAACACGGTGCTGGAAATGTTCCTCAGAGATTCTGGTCCATATTGACATGACGGCATCACGGAGCTGCTGCAGATCCATGGTGAAAATGCTACAACAACGATAAACAAACAGTTAAAGTATTCAACAACAATAAACAAATAACAGCAGTGTAGGCAGGTGCTACTGCCGCATCACGTTTCTTAAGAGTGCTCAGTGGAAGGAACCACAGAGTCTCGGCCACAGACTCCTGCTCTGCTTCCTTATTCCTGCTGTCTTTTCAAACTGCCCAGAATCTTGTTTGGAAGTAACAGGATGAGAACTGGAGAGGAAGATGAAGGAGACAGCTGAAATGAGACACCTCTCCACTGGAGGGTCTGTCAGATTGACACAGCAGCACTCTGGACTCAGGAGGAAACCTCTCCAACAGTGAACTCATGTTCAATCCATTTTAATATGTCGGAACAGAACAGTGGCCGTTACTCGTCTGGGAGACGCTAGTGTAGCAGCCTCCGTCTGTCCAGTCACTCACATTACTAACAACATCTACTGCTACACACAACAACTGCACTTTGACTCATTCAGACCTAATTGAACTATTTTAGTACTAGTGTAACACAGAAAATGTAGTGTTCTGGAGGCTGAAAGGCCCCACACAGGTGAGGTGAAAGTGCCCCACACAGGTGAGCTGAAAGTGCCCCACACAGGTGAGCTGAACAGGCATGATAGCATCACGCAGTTGCTGCAGATTTGTCGGCTGCACATCCATGACGTGAATCTCCCGTTCCACCACATCCCAAAGGTGCTCTATTGGGTTGAGATCTGGTGACTGTGGAGGCCATTCGAGTACAGTGCATTCATTGTCGTATTCAAGAAACCAGTCTGAGATGATTAGCACTTTATGACATGATGCGTTATCCTGCTGGAAGTAATGGATGGATCCATGCCTTCATGTTTTGCTGACGCCAAATTCTGACCTTACCATCCGAATGTTGCAGCGGAAATCGAGACTTATCAGGCCATGGTTTTGGTGAGCCTGTGAGAATTGTGGCCTCAGTTTCCTGTTCTTAGCTGACAGGTGTGGCACCCGGTGTGGTCTTCTGCTGCTGTAGCCCATCCGTTTCACACACTCCTAAACCTTGTGGACAACCATCCCAGAAGAGTTGAAGCTGTTCTACCTGCAAAGGCTGAATCAACGTCATATTGAAACCTGTGGATTAGGAATGGGATGTCACTTAAGCTCATATGTGAGTCAACTGGCGGTGAGTGAATACTTTTGGCAATATAGTGTATATAGAGTGTGTGTGTGTGGTTTTATGGTTACAAAACAAAACAGTGAGAGAGAGAAGGAACAAGGACTTTTTGGCCTTGTTTAAAATGATTTTCTGTGAGTAAATATAACAGACATCTAGGGTCAGGGTCAGGGTCAGGGTTATTCATCACACACAGAGAGAGAGAGAGAGAGAGAGAGGGAGGGAGGGATAGAGAGAGAGAGGGAGGGAGAGATAGAGGGAGAGACAGAGGTAAGGAGAGGGAGAGAAAGAGGGATGGGATAGAGGAAATGAAGTGAGAGATGGAAAAATGGCACTTAAGGATATAAATAAGGAAGTGAAGTCTGAAATCGGAGTGACAGATGCAGACAAAGTGAAGTTTTCTCTCAGGAAAGACAAGGAAAAGACTTAGAGAGAGGGTTAGATAGAAGGTTAGGGTTAGAGAGACGGTTAGGGTTAGAGAGAGGGTTAGATAGAGGGTTAGGGTTAGAGAGAGGGTTAGATAGAAGGTTAGGGTTAGAGAGAGGGTTAGAGAGAGGGTTAGGGTTAGAGAGAGGGTTAGATAGAGGGTTAGGGTTAGAGAGAGGGTTAGGGTTAGAGAGAGGGTTAGATAGAGGGTTAGGGTTAGAGAGAGGGTTAGATAGAGGGTTAGGGTTAGAGAGAGGGTTAGATAGAGGGTTAGGGTTAGAGAGAGGGTTAGATAGAGGGTTAGGGTTAGAGAGAGGGTTAGATAGAGGGTTAGATAGAGGGTTAGGGTTTAGAGAGAGGAGAGAGAGAGGGTTAGATAGAGGGTTAGGGTTAGAGAGAGGGTTAGATAGAGGGTTAGGTTAGGGTTAGAGGGAGGGTTAGAGGGTTAGAGGGTTAGGGTTAGAGAGAGGGTTAGATAGAGGGTTAGGGTTAGGGAGAGGGTTAGAGAGAGGGTTAGGGTTAGGGAGAGGGTTAGAGAGAGGGTTAGGGTTAGGGTTAGGGTTAGGGAGAGGGTTAGGGTTAGGGAGAGGGTTAGGGTTAGGGAGAGGGTTAGATAGAGGGTTAGAGAGAGGGTTAGGGTTAGAGAGAGGGTTAGATAGAGGGTTAGGGTTAGAGAGAGGGTTAGGGTTAGAGGGTTAGATAGAGTAGAGAGGGTTAGAGAGAGGGTTTAGAGGGTTAGGGTTAGAGAGAGGGTTAGATAGAGGGTTAGGGTTAGAGAGAGGGTTAGATAGAAGGTTAGGGTTAGAGAGAGGATAAGATAGAAGGTTAGGGTTAGAGAGAGTGGGGAGAGATGCAGACAGTCAGCAGTACATGGTCTATCAGTCAGTCTATGGTATCCCACATGTCTACAAACATACACAAAAACACACACACACACTATGATTAAGACACTCGCTGTCAAAAGAAGATCTTACTGATTTTTTTCAACTTACTGATTTTGTTCAACACAGTGTTACTCCTCGAGCCACGCGCCCATTCAGCCGGATAGTGAAAAAAAAGTTTGCATGCTCAAACAAGAAACAGACACTGTAGAGCAGAGAGCCTGACCCAAGCCAGCAATCTGAGCAAAGTCAAAAACCACATGCCAAATAATCCCTGGATAATTGCATCAGACAGAGAGAGGACTGTGTATGTAGAGTGTGTGTGTGTGTGCACAGTAAGGCTCTTCTGAGTCTGTCTGTCTACTTGGTTGGCAGATTGTTTGTTGAAGTTGCTGTCACACTCATTTAGCTCTCGACCCCCCTCTCAGAGGTGTGTGAAGGAGGTATTCGTCTGTGTGCAGACACTAATTGGAGAAGAGCTTTCTGCCTCTCCTGACCAGGAGTCTCACGAGTCTTGATTAGTGACATCCTAAAGAAAGCTAGAGAGAAGAGGAGACAAGGAAGTCACAGTCAGACATCTTTGTGTGCATCAGTGTTCTAAATGTCAGGTGTGAGCATCAGTGTTCTAAATGTCAGGTGTGTGCATCAGTGTTCTAAATGTCAGGTGTGTGCATCAGTGTTCTAAATGTCAGGTGTGTGCATCAGTGTTCTAAATGTCAGGTGTGAGCATCAGTGTTCTAAATGTCAGGTGTGAGCATCAGTGTTCTAAATGTCAGGTGTGTGCATCAGTGTTCTAAATGGTGTGAGCATCAGTGTTCTAAATGTCAGGGGTGAGCATCAGTGTTCTAAATGTCAGGGGTGAGCATCAGTGTTCTAAATGTCAGGTGTGTGCATCAGTGTTCTAAAATGTCAGTGTTCTAAAGGTGTGAGCATCAGTGTTCTAAATGTCAGGTGTGAGCATCAGTGTTCTAAATGTCAGGGGTGTGCATCAGTGTTCTAAATGTCAGGTGTGTGCATCAGTGTTCTAAATGTCAGGTGTGAGCATCAGTGTTCTAAATGTCAGGGGTGAGCATCAGTGTTCTAAATGTCAGGTGTGAGCATCAGTGTTCTAAATGTCAGGTGTGTGCATCAGTGTTCTAAATGTCAGGTGTGAGCATCAGTGTTCTAAATGTCAGGTGTGAGCATCAGTGTTCTAAATGTCAGGTGTGTGCATCAGTGTTCTAAATGTCAGGTGTGAGCATCAGTGTTCTAAATGTCAGGTGTGTGCATCAGTGTTCTAAATGTCAGGGGTGAGCATCAGTGTTCTAAATGTCAGGCATCAGTGTTCTAAATGCATCAGTGTTCTAAATGTCAGGTGTGAGCATCAGTGTTCTAAATGTCACTCGTGAGCATCAGTGTTCTAAATGTCAGGTGTGAGCATCAGTGTTCTAAATGTCAGGTGTGAGCATCAGTGTTCTAAATGTCAGGGGTGAGCATCAGTGTTCTAAATGTCAGGTGTGAGCATCAGTGTTCTAAATGTCAGGGGTGAGCATCAGTGTTCTAAAAATGTCAGGTGTGAGCATCAGTGTTCTAAATGTCAGGTGTGAGCATCAGTGTTCTAAATGTCAGGGGTGAGCATCAGTGTTCTAAATGTCAGGTGTGAGCATCAGTGTTCTAAAAGTGTCAGTGGTGTGAGCATCAGTGTTCTAAATGTCAGGTGTGAGCATCAGTGTTCTAAATGTCAGGTGTGAGCATCAGTGTTCTAAATGTCATGGGTGAGCATCAGTGTTCTAAATGTCAGGTGTGTGCATCAGTGTTCTAAATGTCAGGTTCTAAATGTGAGCATCAGTGTTCTAAATGTCAGGTGTGAGCATCAGTGTTCTAAATGTCAGGTGTGGCATCAGTGTTCTAAATGCATCAGTGTTCTCAAATGTTCAGGTGTGAGCATCAGTGTTCTAAATGTCAGGGCATCAGTGAGCATCAGTGTTCTAAATGTCAGGTGTGAGCATCAGTGTTCTAAAATGTCAGTGTTCTAAATGTGTGAGCATCAGTGTTCTAAATGTCAGGTGTGAGCATCAGTGTTCTAAATGTCATCAGTGGTGTGAGCATCAGTGTTCTAAATGTCAGGTGTGAGCATCAGTGTTCTAAATGTCAGGTGTGAGCATCAGTGTTCTAAATGTCAGGTGTGAGCATCAGTGTTCTAAATGTCAGGTGTGAGCATCAGTGTTCTAAATGTCAGGTGTGTGCATCAGTGTTCTAAATGTCAGGGGTGAGCATCAGTGTTCTAAATGTCAGGTGTGTGTGCATCAGTGTTCTAAAGGTGTGAGCATCAGTGTTCTAAATGTCAGGTGTGAGCATCAGTGTTCTAAATGTCAGGGGTGAGCATCAGTGTTCTAAATGTCAGGTGTGTGAGCATCAGTGTTCTAAATGTCAGGGGTGAGCATCAGTGTTCTAAATGTCAGGTGTGAGCATCAGTGTTCTAAATGTCAGGGGTGAGCATCAGTGTTCTAAATGTCAGGTGTGAGCATCAGTGTTCTAAATGTCAGGTGTGAGCATCAGTGTTCTAAATGTCAGGGGTGAGCATCAGTGTTCTAAAATGTCAGTGTTCTAAATGTCAGGTGTGAGCATCAGTGTTCTAAATGTCAGGTGTGAGCATCAGTGTTCTAAATGTCATGGGTGAGCATCAGTGTTCTAAATGTCAGTGTGTTCTAAATGTCAGGTGTGAGCATCAGTGTTCTAGTGCATCAGTGTTCTAAATGTCAGGTGTGAGCATCAGTGTTCTAAATGTCAGGTGTGAGCATCAGTGTTCTAAATGTCAGGTGTGAGCATCAGTGTTCTAAATGTCAGGTGTGAGCATCAGTGTTCTAAATGTCAGGTGTGAGCATCAGTGTTCTAAATGTCAGGTGTGAGCATCAGTGTTCTAAATGTCAGGCATCAGTGTTCTAAAGGGTGAGCATCAGTGTTCTAAATGTCAGGTGTGAGCATCAGTGTTCTAAATGTCAGGTGTGAGCATCAGTGTTCTAAATGTCAGGTGTGAGCATCAGTGTTCTAAATGTCAGGTGTGAGCATCAGTGTTCTAAATGTCAGGTGTGAGCATCAGTGTTATAAATGTCAGGGGTGAGCATCAGTGTTCTAAATGTCAGGGGTGAGCATCAGTGTTCTAAATGTCAGGGGTGAGCATCAGTGTTCTAAATGTCAGGGGTGAGCATCAGTGTTCTAAATGTCAGGGGTGAGCATCAGTGTTCTAAATGTCAGGTGTGAGCATCAGTGTTCTAAATGTCAGGGGTGAGCATCAGTGTTCTAAATGTCAGGAGTGAGCATCAGTGTTCTTCCATAAATGTGTGTCTCTGTGTGCAGACGATGAGAGTTGTGAGTTATTTTGAGACAGGCTTGGCTTTATGTAAATGCTTGTCGTTTCTGTGACTAATTTATGATGGGGATGTCTGAGGGCTCTGAATGTAGGACACCACCACAACCACAGAGCCTAAATGGGCTTTTCTCCGCACTGCACACTGCACACACACACACACACACACTAGACATGCAGACACCTGCAATCCTTCAACCTGCCTTCATCATTCTGGAATATCACCGTCAGATATGAAACACTCACTTGATTCCTTTTTCTATCCTGCTCTCGCTCTCTCCGTCTCCACCTTTCTCTCTGCGCTTCTCTCCCTCTCTCTGCCTCTCCCTCTCTCTCCACCTCTCCCTCTCTGTTATCACTTTCTTTTCCCTTTTTCTCTACTTTCCTGTCATTTTCTCTTCCTCTCTCTCTGTCACTCCGAGGACTCAGGGACTCTGCTTGTGGCCCTCGGTGAAGGCGAATTCAAACACCTGTAATCAGTATAAGTCAAACACCTGTAATCAGTATGATAAGTCAAACACCTGTAATCAATATAAGTCAAACACCTGTAATCAGTATGATAAGTCAAACACCTGTAATCAGTATGATAAGTCAAACACCTGTAATCAATATAAGTCAAACACCTGTAATCAGTATGATAAGTCAAACACCTGTAATCAGTATGATAAGTCAAACACCTGTAATCAATATAAGTCAAACACCTGTAATCAGTATGATAAGTCAAACACCTGTAATCAGTATGATAAGTCAAACACCTGTAATCAGTATGATAAGTCAAACACCTGTAATCAATATGCTCATGATTTCTTTAACTAATGAACACTGGCTGCTGCGAGGATGTGGAGCAGATGCTCCATGTTGTGATGATCACTGTTCCTGGAAGGGTTAGGGGTTTGGGTGAGGGTCAGGTTTAGGGTCAAGGTTAGGGTTAAGGTCAGTCATTAGCTGAGCCCTAAGCCTAATCTCCATCACCATCTCCACCATAACCATCATTTCCATCAACATCTCCATCACCATCTCCACCATAACCATCACCTCCATCACCACCTCCATTATCTCCATCAATATCTCCATCACCACCATATTTATCTGACACAGACGTCGAGAGAGCAGTACAAGCAGAGAAGGTGATTCCACTCAATGTCTGAGAACAGAAGATATTGTTGACAAACAAAGTGCTGACCATGCGACGCTGATTTTTCTCAGCACACGTCTGCGACTGTTTGTATGTTTCTGACTGCAAAACACGTTTTCACAGGAAGAAGGGCAGACCGCACTCATCACACCGACTCCATCCTGTAGGGGGCGTGGGAGAGCAGCACAGACTCCATCCTGTAGGGGGCGTGGGAGAGCAGCACAGACTCCATCCTGTAGGGGGCGTGGGAGAGCAGCACAGACTCCATCCTGTAGGGGGCGTGGGAGAGCAGCACAGACTCCATCCTGTAGGGGGCGTGGGAGAGCAGCACAGACTCCATCCTGTAGGGGGCGTGGGAGAGCAGCACAGACTCCATCCTGTAGGGGGCGTGGGAGAGCAGCACAGACTCCATCCTGTAGGGGGGCGTGGGAGAGCAGCACAGACTCCATCCTGTAGGGGGCGGGGAGAGCAGCACAGACTCCATCCTGTAGGGGGGCGGAGGGGGACTCCATCCGTGGGAGAGCAGCACAGACTCCATCCTGTAGGGGGCGTGGGAGAGCAGCACAGACTCCATCCTGTAGGGGGCGTGGGAGAGCAGCACAGACTCCATCCTGTAGGGGGCGTGGGAGAGCAGCACAGACTCCATCCTGTAGGGGGCGTGGGAGAGCAGCACAGACTCCATCCTGTAGGGGGCGTGGGAGAGCAGCACAGACTCCATCCTGTAGGGTGCGTGGGAGAGCAGCACAGACTCCATCCTGTAGGGGGCGTGGGAGAGCAGCACAGACTCCATCCTGTAGGGGGCGTGGGAGAGCAGCACAGACTCCATCCTGTAGGGGGGCGTGGGAGAGCAGCACAGACTCCATCCTGTAGGGGGCGTGGGAGAGCAGCACAGACTCCATCCTGTAGGGGGGGGGAGAGCAGCACAGACTCCATCCTGTAGGGGGCGTGGGAGAGCAGCACAGACTCCATCCTGTAGGGGGGCGTGGGAGAGCAGCACAGACTCCATCCTGTAGGGGGCGTGGGAGAGCAGCACAGACTCCATCCTGTAGGGGGGCGTGGGAGAGCAGCACAGACTCCATCCTGTAGGGGCGTGGGAGAGCAGCACAGACTCCATCCTGTAGGGGGCGTGGGAGAGCAGCACAGACTCCATCCTGTAGGGGGCGTGGGAGAGCAGCACAGACTCCATCCTGTAGGGGCGTGGGAGAGCAGCACAGACTCCATCCTGTAGGGGGCGTGGGAGAGCAGCACAGACTCCATCCTGTAGGGGGCGTGGGAGAGCAGCACAGACTCCATCCTGTAGGGGGCGTGGGAGAGCAGCACAGACTCCATCCTGTAGGGGGGCGTGGGAGAGCAGCACAGACTCCATCCCCTGTAGGGGGCGTGGGAGAGCAGCACAGACTCCATCCTGAGGGGGGCTGGGAGAGCAGCACAGACTCCATCCTGTAGGGGGCGTGGGGAGCAGCACAGACTCCATCCTGTAGGGGGTGGGAGAGCAGCACAGACTCCATCCTGTGGGGGGCGTGGGAGAGCAGCACAGACTCCATCCTGTAGGGGCGTGGGAGAGCAGCACAGACTCCATCCTGTAGGGGGCGTGGGAGAGCAGCACAGACTCCATCCTGTAGGGGGGCGTGGGAGAGCAGCACAGACTCCATCCTGTAGGGGGCGTGGGAGAGCAGCACAGACTCCATCCTGTAGGGGGCGTGGGAGAGCAGCACAGACTCCATCCTGTAGGGGCGTGGGAGAGCAGCACAGACTCCATCCTGTAGGGGGGGGTGGGAGAGCAGCACAGACTCCATCCTGTAGGGGGCGTGGGAGAGCAGCACAGACTCCATCCTGTAGGGGGCGTGGGAGAGCAGCACAGACTCCATCCTGTAGGGGGCGTGAGAGAGCAGCACAGACTCCATCCTGTAGGGGTGAGTAGGCAGGGACTTTAGAGAAAGGAGGTATTAGGGAACAGGAGATCATTAGGGATAAGGGGGGTACTGGGAATTAACCCCTGTTGGATGGGACATGGTCCTCAGTACCACTGGGTCAACTTGGATGGGACATGGTCCTCAGTACCACTGGGTCAGCTTGGATGGGACATGGTCCTCAGTACCACTGGGTCAACTTGGATGGGACATGGTCCTCAGTACCACTGGGTCAGCTTGGATGGGACATGGTCCTCAGTACCACTGGGTCAGCTTGGCTCCTTCCAGCTGAAGAAAACTTGTGATTTAATTAGAAGCAGGAGACACTTTAAGGCCCATGTTTGCATTCCACTTGATTATGATTAAGAGAGCTGGGATATGAAGACGTGTCAATTTTTATTTTCATTACAATATGGCGATTAGACAGAGGGCAGGAGAATGAGGAGGGAGACTCTGCCATGCGGTTGAACAGAAACCTCACCTGTCTCACTCGGGTTCACCCTAACCCTAACCCTCAGAATGCTGAGACCTGTGTGTTTGTGTCAGAGTCAAACACCCACACAGGGCCACACGGTAATGAACATAGACTCCACACATCTAACGAGAGCCAATATCAGCTAAAATATTTACGCTAGACTTCAACTCTGATAAAACATCCTGTCACATTAAAGATTAAAGGTTAAAGATGCATGAGCTCCTTCAGTGCCCACATCAATACATATTTATATATCATGGTCTCAACACATCTCTACATACCACACCATTATGTGTCAGATGTAATTCTGATAATTATGCAATATTCATATTTATATTATGTAAAATACATATTTTGCAGCTGTGCAATACTGTTTCTTAATCTTAAGGCTTCAAAAGAGATTTCTTGAGCAGTTACTCTGTTCTCCTTTATAAATAAAATACAAGACTTATTTTAAACTGGGTAATGAGTGTCATTACTATGCTATACTGTATATGTTAAAACTGGGTAAATCCTCTTAATGTGGTAAACCATGAACCTGTGGTCACACACAAGGAAGGAACAAGCAAGCATGAGACATGCAAGTAAACAAACAAACAAAACACTGCCAACAGCCTCATTTACCATCCAAAAACACCGCCAGAAAGGGAGTTTCCATCTTTTACGTAAAATACTGTGATAAAATAAGTGTTAAAATATTCTCCTCATCCCTCCAGTGCCTCTGAGACACAGCACTGTCATCGTCTGCTTCTGCTTCTTCTTCTCCCCTGATGCACACACGCACACACACACACGCACACACACACACACACACACACGGAGCTGTAGCTGAGTGGGTTCACAGAGGCCGACTATTAAATGTGACAGGCTAACTCTTCAAAGCACACGCGTCTTGTTCGAGCACACCACAGGAGCCGGAAATAAATAAATAACCTTTTTTGTGGAAAAAAGTGTTTGGAAAGAAAAGATTCAACATTCTGACATTCAGTTTGTCTAACAATGTAGCAGAGCATGGGATTTAAAAGATTAAAATGTCTTTCACTTTTTTTTCTACCTCATGTTTTTCCCGCTCCTGTCTCATTAGAACATGTCTTTCGTGACATATTATTGTCAAGTGCATTTGAAACCTTTGTGTTTCATGCGGGTTCGTAGTCATTTGCATTTCTTTACTAGGAGACATCTTGTTCTGGTTGTCTGTACAGACACATTCTGCGTCTTCCTCCTTCAACATATGTAATTTGGAGCGTACATATCACATATTGCAGAGAGGCTGGTGGAGGTTGGGTGGAGGTTGTGTGACCCTACGATGGTCTAGTTCATAAAGTAGCCCCAAACCACTCAGGGCTCCTGTGTTACGCCAGTGCTATGCCAGTGCTACACCTGTGCTACACCTGTGCTACACCTGTGCTACACCTGTGCTTCTGCGCACTGAGGAAGTGAGATCATCCTGGGAAAAAGTCACTGCTTTCAAGGTTTCCCCAAGTTTCGTATAAAAATAAATAAATTGGTATAAATAAATGTGGCTGTCAGGGTTTGACTGAGGGGGCGGGACGCAGTCGCAGGAGAACGGGTGTTTAATACAATAAACGAACGGGAGATTTACATGAAACGAATAAACAATATCATAAAACAAACGAGATACAAGAGCGCACGGATAACTACACAACATATAAGACTAATGAAAAGCAACATAAAAGACTAACAGCTAACAACTAGACAGACACGTGAAACTATAACATGAAACATAACGCGTAAACACGGAAACAAAGGTACTCACGAAAACCGGATAACATCGAACAGTGTAACCTAAATACCGAAACCGTAGAACAGAGAAATACCACTTGACAAAACAACCATGACATAATCAATAAGCGACGAGAGACAAGGGAAACGCAGGGAATATAAATACAACCACAAGAACGAGACACAGCTGGAAAAGAATAATGACAGGGCGTGACAAACAGAAGGGAAACTATGGAAACAGGGCGGGACAAGAAGGACGACACAGAAACCGAGGAGGAGGGGCGGAGCCAGCCGTTACAGAACCCCCCCTCTAAGCGTGCCACTCCGGGGCACGCAAAACACAACCCACACACAGAACTAAGGAAAAACACAGAACAAGGGAAAACAAGAAACTAGGACACAGTAGCAACCAACGGGGCATAGAAAGGGACCTGGGCTTCAGACATAGGGCGTGACAGAATTGGGCAGGCTGGGGAAACGGGACTGTGGGACAAACCAGGGGCAGCGGAACTTAAAAACAGGGCAGGAAGGACAGGACGCGAGACCAGGGGATTGGCAAAGGGGAAAGACACAGGGGGCACGAAACCAGAATTAGGGACTGACTGGAGGCGGGGAGCAGGACTAGGTGTGATAGTACTGGGACTTGGAACAGGAGCAGGGCTGGGGACTGAGAGTGCGACAGAGGCGAGGAAGTGATGGACGATGGACATATGCACGGGGACAAAGTGGAAAGTGACTTGGGGAACTGACACGGGGACAGGGACAGAAAGTACACCACCAGACACAATTACATGGACAGGTATGTAGACACGCACTGAGACAACGACCGGGACAGGAACCAACACAAAACCTGGGACGGAGCAGGGGACAAACGGCAAACTGGGTACAAAGTTCAAACCGCCAGTCTCAGCGACACAAAAATGTCCAGGTCCAGGCCCACTGGCGGGCAGTGCAGTGTCCGTTGGGACTGGACGTGCCTGCCGACAGGCGGTGGGGACGGAGACACTGGTGACCCCCTTTGGGGTCACGGGGACAGACGATGCGGGCGGTGACGACCCCTTCCGAGTCACGAGGACAGGAAGTGTAGACGTGGAAGACCCCTCTGGGTCTTACTGGGCGTGGAAGACCCCCTCTGGGTCTCAGCGGGCGTGGGAGACCACGTGGAAGACCCCCCGTGGGTCTCAGCAGACGTGGAAGACCCCCCGTGGGTCTCAGCAGACGTGGAAGACCCCCCGTGGGTCCCGTGCACTCGTGCAGGCCGCTCCTGGGCCTCGTGCACTCGTGCAGGCCGCTCCTGGGCCTCGTGCACTCGTGCAGGCCGCTCCTGGGCCCCCGGTGCGCTAGCTGGCCTCTCCTGGGCCTCCGGTGCGCTAGCTGGCCTCTCCTGGGCCTCCGGTGCGCTAGCTGGCCTCTCCTGGGCCTCCGGTGCGCTAGCTGGCCTCTCCTGGGCCTCAGGTGCGCTAGCTGGCCTCTCCTGAGCCAGCACTGCAGCAGCTGTAGTACGCGGGTGAGCAGGCTCCCCAGCCGTCGGCTGCACCGTGGCCTGCTCACCACCCCCCCCAAAAATTTCCAGGGAGTTTCAGAGGTCACCTTTTCAAACCTGGTCTGCATCAGACGGAGAAAGCCGTCCACAGTCCAGGCTAGCTCCGCCCTGTTGGCTAAGATTATATCGGCCCATTCTAATGCTTTTCCCCTGAGTAGGGACCGCATAAACAAGACCAGTGCAGGGTCCGCGGGTGTAGGTATGGTCAAGAGACGCAAGTAGGCTCTGCACTGCAGAGCGAACCCATCAGCAGTACACCCCACACCATTATACTCCTCGGGGCAACATGCGAGGGACGGTAGTCCCTTGGGATTTCCACTTTCATCCCTCACCAGGAAAGGCGAGATCATGTCCACCAATTCCCAAACTCGAACCTTGTCTGTGGGTGAGGGCAAGCACCGGATCACGGAGTTCTCCTGCTGCGTCATTTTAACTGGGTCGCTTATTCTGTCAGGGTTTGACTGAGGGGGCGGGACGCAGTCGCAGGAGAACGGGTGTTTAATACAATAAACGAACGGGGATTTACATGAAACGAATAAACAATATCATAAAAAAACAAACGAGATACAAGAGCGCACGGGATAACTACACAACATATAAGACTAATGAAAAGCAACATAAAAGACTAACAGCTAACAACTAGACAGACACGTGAAACTATAACATGAAACATAACGCGTAAACACGGAAACAAAGGTACTCACGAAAAACCGGATAACATCGAACAGTGTAACCTAAATACCGAAAAACCGTAGAACAGAGAAATACCACTTGACAAAACAACCATGACATAATCAATAAGCGACGAGAGACAAGGGAAACGAGGGAATATAAATACAACCACAAGAACGAGACACAGCTGGAAAAGAATAATGACAGGGCGTGACAAACAGAAGGGAAACTATGGAAACAGGGCGGGACAAGAAGGACGACACAGAAACCGAGGAGGAGGGCGGAGCCAGCCGTTACAGTGGCATAAGTGGTAAAAATTTACAGAATTAATGACATGATGTACAGTGGCCATGGCAACTGTCCACAGAAAAGGCAGTGAAAACCTACACAGTTGCAGTTACAGCAACAGAAGCTCCACCTCTAGTGGGAGGGGCTCCACTTCAGGTGACATGTGCTCCACCTCTAGTGGGATGTGTGTGTATACATGCCAGTTCATCACTTGAGCTTGTTTCTCGTGTCTTAGTGTTTTGCCTGAAAATTGCCTTGGTGTTTAAATTCATAGCAAATCTGAACCCTGATCAGTTAAAACCTAAAAGCTTGATCAGGTGTTGGGAACAGTACGTGTATCTCTGAAGATGCTTTATTCTTCTGCTTTTGCCCTGTGGGCATTAGAAACCCTATTTGATGTTGCCCCTGCCAGAACTCACACGCCACCATGTGTCTGGGTGGATGGATGTGGGTGGATGTTGCTGGATGTTTCATGACATTGTTCTGGCCTGCCAGCCCCTCACACACGGCATGAAAGCACAAAGCATTCAGCTAAAAGCAAAGTTATTATCCTCCAATAGCAGAGCTGAAGAAAGGCTTCAGATTTTAAATGTGTCGCAAGTCAATTTCAGAGGTTGAAAGGACTTGGGGAAGATAATAGTGGCCAATTTACACTCAATTGAAATGTGCGTTTCCTTCTGAATCTGCCTCAGTTCAGGCCCCTTGTTCTGCAAGTCCATGAATGAAGAGCACATGCAGCATATGGGGACAATTCTGGCTGTTCTACTATGTGATATGAAGTGTGCAGCTCAGATATGAACAGTTTGTGTGATGGTGGGTGCTCAGTTTTGGTGGAGCTCAGTGTGTGTGTGTAGGGGCCTCACTGTGTGTGAGTGTAGTGTAGGGTATGGGGGTAGAGGAAGGGGTAGAGGGTAGGGTATTGGGTAGAGGAAGGGGTAGAGGTAGAGGGTAGGGTATGGGGTATGGGGGTAGAGGGTAGGGTGTGGGGTAGAGGGTAGGGTGTAGGGTAGAGGGTAGGGTATGGGGTAGAGTGTAGGGTATGAGGTAGAGTGTAGGGTATGGGGGTAGAGGAAGGGGTAGAGGGTAGGGTATGGGGGTAGCGGAAGGGGTAGAGGTAGAGGGTAGGGTATGGGGTAGAGGGTAGGGTATGGGGTAGAGTGTAGGGTATGGGGTAGAGGGTAGGGGTAGAGGGTAGGGTATGGGGGTATGGGGGTAGAGGGTAGGGTGTGGGGTAGAGGGTAGGGTGTAGGGTAGAGGGTAGGGTATGGGGTAGAGTGTAGGGTATGAGGTAGAGTGTAGGGTATGGGGGTAGAGGAAGGGGTAGAGGGTAGGGTATGGGGTAGAGGAAGGGGTAGAGGTAGAGGGTAGGGTATGGGGTAGAGTGTAGGGTATGGGGTAGAGGGTAGGGTATGGGGTAGAGTGTAGGGTATGGGGTAGAGGGTAGGGTATGGGGGTATGGGGGTAGAGGGTAGGGTGTGGGGTAGAGGGTAGGGTGAACATTCCCAAGTAAGGGAAAGACTCAGTTCTGGGAAAGTTTTCCACTATTATTATTATTAGTTTTCCACTATTCATCATCTAAATGTATGTGCTGCCTTCAGAAGAAAGCCTGTGGTTCTGGTTGCTTTGGTGATTTATTTAAATTATGATGTTACTCTGCAACAGACTGAAAACCTCCCTGATATTGAGTTAACAGCTCTAGAAATATGAACAGTGATTTTGTTTTATGAAAAATTAAGTATTTCATTTATTTCATTGGCATATAAGAAAAATAAAGCCTCTAATATCCAAATCACCAAAGCTTTAAGATTATTGTGATTGACATGAGTCAAATACGAGTCAGACACCAATGAGTCAAAGACATGAGTCAAACAGCATGAGTTGGACACGACATATTAGTGCTGCTTCATTCTATAACTACCACTAGAGTTCATCATCACACCCTCTAGGGTTGGGGTTAGAGGTTAGGGTAGTCCTCCAACCCCTAACCCTAACCCTAACCCCTAACTCTAAACCCTAGCCCCCAATCCCAACCCTAACAACAACCCCAACCCTAAAATAACCCTAGCCCCTAATCCCAACCCTAACCCTAATCTCTAACCCCTAACCCCAAACTATAACCCTAGCCCCTAATCCAACCCTAACCCTAACCCCAAACTCTAACCCTAGCCCCTAATCCAACCCTAACCCTAACCCCAAACTCTAACCCTAGCCCCTAATCCAACCCTAACCCTAACCCCAAACTCTAACCCTAGCCCCTAATCCAACCCTAACCCTAACCCCAAACTCTAACCCTAGCCCCTAATCCAACCCTAACCCCTAACCCCAAACTCTAACCCTAGCCCCTAATCCACCCCCAACCCTAACCCCAAACTCTAACCCTAGCCCCTAACCCTAACCCTAGCCCCTAATCCAACCCTAACCCTAACCCCTAATCCAACCCTAACCCTAACCCCTAACCCCAAACTCTAACCCTAGCCCCTAATCCAACCCTAACCCTAACCCCTAACCCCAAACCGCCCAAGGCTGGAGAGACCTGTGCTCTTAAGCCTCTTCCACTTCTCCAGCTGTCACTTGGACAGCTGATGTAGTGCTTTATATAGACTAACTACATCATTCACCAGACACAATATTATTAGCAGCTTTGTCAAAGAGAAGAGCTGCTCGTTAGTGTAAGACTCATTAGTTAAAGACCTCCCTCTCTACACCAAGATATGATAAAGTCTTAATTAATAATTCAACGTAATTAAACACTCATATTTAACAGCCCCGCTGTCTCCGTGAACACCCCCCACCCTGAAGCAGCACTGTGCTATTCATGTGTCTCCACAGGACAACCTCATTCATTCCTACATTTGGGTTCAGGCAGACAGGATATCAGTCAGACAGGATAAAGTTTCCAAGGCTGAATTTAAGCAGAACTCACAATGCTGCTCACAGCTGGATGGGCTTGTTCTCCACCTGCAAACACCACCTATTCCAACACCACAACGTACAGCTCCACCTGCAAAACCAAACACCACCTACTCCAACATCACAATGTACAGCTCCACCAGCACAACCAAACACCACCTACTCCAACACCACAACGTACAGCTCCACCTGCAAAACCAAACACCACCTACTCCAACATGCAAAATCAAACACCAATGTACAGCTCCACCTGCAAAACCAAACACCACCTACTCCAACACCACAAAAACCAAACACCACCTACTCCAACACCACAACGCACAGCTCCACCTGCAAAACCAAACACCACCTACTCCAACACCACAACGTACAGCTCCACCTGCAAAACCAAACACCACCTACTCCAACACCACAACGTACAGCTCCACCTGCAAAACCAAACACCACCTACTCCAACACCACAACGTACAGCTCCACCTGCAAAACCAAACACCCAAAACCAAACACCACCTACTCCAACACCACAACGCTCCACCTGCAAAACCAAACACCACCTACTCCAACACCACAACGTACAGCTCCACCTGCAAAACCAAACACCACCTACTCCAACATCACAATGTACAGCTCCACCAGCACAACCAAACACCACCTACTCCAACACCACAACGTACAGCTCCACCTGCAAAACCAAACACCACCTACTCCAACATCACAATGTACAGCTCCACCAGCACAACCAAACACCACCTACTCCAACATCACAATGTACAGCTCCACCTGCAAAACCAAACACCACCTACTCCAACATCACAATGTACAGCTCCAAAAACCAAACACCACCTCCAACACCACAACGTACAGCTCCACCTGCAAAACCAAACACCACCTACCCAACACCCAACGTACAGCTCCACCTGCAAAACCAAACACCACCTACTCCAACACCAACGCACAGCACCCACCAGCACCAACCCAAACCAAACACCACCACCTGCAAAACCAAACACCACTCCAACACCACAATGTACAGCTCCAACATCACAATGTACAGCTCCACCAGCACAACCAAACACCACCTACTCCAACATCACAGTCTACAGCTACAGCAACAAAACCAGTTTTCACCCAGATGTTAATAGGACATAATAGGATAATGTACGTGTAGGTGCACCAGGCCATGTTTAAGGTGCAAACACTGCAACACGTTTATAAAACACACATTAACAAAATCTAATCACAATTATCCTCAATCAACCTAAGCATGACCAGGAAAAGATAAGGCAGTATTAAAAACACACATTTCTGTCTCAATCTCTCTCCTCCCTCTCTCTCTATCTCTCCTCCCTCTCTCTCACTCACTCACTCTCTCCTCCCTCTCTCACTCACTCACTCTCTCTCCTCCCTCTCTCTCACTCACTCACTCTCTCACTCACTCACTCACTCACTCACTCTCTCTCTCCTCCTCCCTCTCACTCACTCACTCACTCACTCTCTCCTCAATCACTCACTCTCTCTGCAACTCTTGAAGCCTTGTTCCACAAGTGGAGCTGTTGAATTGGTAAATTAATGTTACAGTATTAAGCAAATGAGATCCTACCAATTTTTTTACAGTTGTGAACCGCTGGGTTAAATTAAAGTGTATCAACAGACTGTGATGTAAATGCAAACTGCACCCAGATCAGTACACACAAGCCTCTCTCCCCAGAGCAGCTCCACCCAGCACAGTCTGAGATGGATGGAGTACACACTCCTGCGTGGAGCAGGTCAGTGAAGGAGGAGTGTTCTCTGATCTGGAGTCAGCTGGTTGTGGGGGGGGGGGGGGTGGAGTGTGTGTGGGAGTGTGTGTGTGTGTGTGTGTGTGTGTGTGTGTGTGTGGTTGTTATTTGGCAGGTAAAGACCATTAGTGGAACAGCCACAAACAGCATAGTCCAGCTGTCAGAAAAGACTGTGTGTGTATATATCTGTCTGTGTGTGTGTGTATATATCTGTGTGTGTATATATCTGTGTGTGTGTGTGTGTAACATGCCCATGCCCTGCTGTAACGTGCCCATGCCCTCAGCCTCAGTAAACATTCCTAACCTCCATAATGAGTCGGTCTCTCCGATTGGTGACAGAATTCTTTTCTATTTCATTTCCAGTCTGACTGCATCCCCCCGTCCTGACACACAGCACTAGAGTGGAGGAGGAGTGATCAGCTTCCTATCGGTCCAGCCCCACTGAGGCCACCTCACCCCTCCACCACTAGTGTGTTTTCCATACACCAGGTACTGCAAGTGTGTGTGTCTGTGTGTGAGTGTGTGTGTGTCTGTGAATGTGTGTGTGTCCATGAACGTGTGTGTGTGTGTATATGTATGTGTGTGCAAGTCTGTGTGTGTGGGCGTTTGGGTGTGTGAGTGAGAGTGAGTGTGTGTGTGGGTTTTGGGTGTGTGTGTGAGTGTGACTGTGAGTATGTGCGTGTGAGAGAGTGTGTGTGTGTGTGTGAGAGAGTGTGTGAGTACGTTTATAGTGTCACACTGATTCTTTCCTCTACTTTACTTCTTCACTCTTTCTTTATTCACTATTTTTCTCTGTTCTAGCCATCAACTGCATTCAGTGTTGCCTCAGCAAGTTCACAGCAAACTGTTATTTTGGGGGAGGGACACCATCCCACACACAGCAAACTGTTATTTTGGGGGAGGGACACCATCCCACACACAGCAAACTGTTATTTTGGGGGAGGGACACCATCCCACACACAGCAAACTGTTATTTTGGGGGAGGGACACCATCCCACACACAGCAAACTGTTATTTTGGGGGAGGGACACCATCCCACACACAGCAAACCCAAACCAATTATTTATTATTACATTATGACATCAGGTTCATGAATATTTCATAGGCAGCAATACCAGTACAGGCATCTGACAAAGAGATAAACGTGGTGTATAGAAAATGTATAATAACCTCTCCTCTGCATGGATGAGAATATGGAATACATAATCCCTGAATTGAGTGTGTGTGTGTGTGTGTGTCAGGGACTGAGATGACAAGCTCTCTGGTTTCCAGAGGAGCAGATGTTATGCAAATGTTTAAGAATCGTCTTTTGGTGAGAAGAAGCGTTGTGACTGACGTGGGCATTGTGGTGTCTGAAGGCCATTTGTTATGATTTATGATGATTCTGGAAGCTTTTAACCCTTTGACCTTTTAACCCTTTGACCTTTTAACCCTATGATTGTCAGACCTATACTGAGCTTCATGAAGAGATGTGCCAGTGAAAAAAGGAAGTAGTGTGAAAAAGGAAGATGACTTTTAATTTGACACGGTGATGAGGGCTGGAGTGACTTATATGGCCAGCACTCTGACATCTAGGGTGAGGGTTAGGATTAGGATTAACACATCTACATCTAGGGTTAGGGGTTATGGATTAAGGTTATGGTTAAGGGGTTAGGGTTAAGGGATTAGGGTTATGGGGTTATGGTTAGAGTTAAGGGGTTAGGGTTAAGGGGTTAGGGTTAAGGGGTTAAGGGGAGCACCATCTGCAGATGAATCCTTTTTCATACAGTAATGTGATCTTGGTTAGGGTGGAGATAGGGTTGCTGCAGATCTCTGAAGAACTTTGGTTTGTGTGACAGGTGTAGATGAAACTAAACATGCAACCTGTATCACGCTGGCTGAAGCCACCCCAGCACACGGCTGACAGGTTAGGGGTTGGGGGTTAAGGGTTAAAGGTTAGGGGTTGGGGGTTAAAGGTTAGGGGTTGGGGGTTAAGGGTTAAAGGTTAGGGGTTGGGGGTTAAGGGTTAAGGGTTAGGGGTTGGGGGTTAAGGGTTAGGGGTTGGGGTTAGGGTTCCTGCAAGGCAGACAACTTCATTTCAACATAAATACTAGCTTGGAATTTGGTTTGTGTTAAAGTTTGATTAAAGTTGATTTAAAGCTTTTCACCTAAATATGAACGTGTTCCTGATTATCAGCCATGCATGAGGAGCCTTCATGGCATTTGTTTTGAAAATTCAGTGTTCTATTAGATTTTGACTTCATTGAAATACACTGAGATTTCTACTCATCTTAAAGGTGCTGCTGCTAGTGGTTGGTGCGGTGGGTGACAGTTTGTGGTTCAGTCAGGCTCTACACCAATCAGTGAGAGTACATCGGCCACACCCATAACCCAGTTCTTTACCTGTACTCCAAGGCCCTCTGGATAAGTGTGTTTAATATATACACTATATTGCCAAAAGTATTCGCTCACCTTCCTTGACTCACATATGAGCTGAAGTGACATCACATTCCTAATCCATAGGGTTCACTATGACGTTGGTCCACCCTTTGCAGCTAGAACAGCTTCAACTCTTCTGGGAAGGCTGTCCACAAGGTTTAGGAGCGTGTTTATGGGGATTTTTGACCATTCTTCCAGAAGCACATTTGTGAGGCATGGATGCAGCTTCTCGACCATGGAGACCCATTCCATGAAGCTCTCTGCACACTGTTCTTGAGCTAATCTGAAGGCCACATGAAGTTTGGATGTCTGTAGTGATTGACTCTGTAGAAAGTTGGCGACCTCTTCGCACTATGCGCTTCAGCATCTGCTGACCCCACTCCGTCAGTTTACGTGGCCTCCCACATCGTGGCCTGAGTTGCTGTCGTTCTCAAACACTTCCATTTTTTATAATACAGCTGACTGTTGACTGTGGAAGCGATGAAATTTCAGAACTGCATTTGTTGCACAGGTGGCATCACAGTTCCACGCTGGAGTCCACCGAGCTCCTGAGAGCGACACATTCTTTCACAAATGTTTGTAAAAACAGTCTGCATGCCTAGATGCTTTATTTTATACACGTGGCCATGGAAGTGATTGGAACACTTGATTCCGATCATTTGATGGGTGAGCGAATACTTTTTGCAATACAGTGTATTTCTTTTCTTTCTTATATTATGAAATACAAACTGAAGGAAAGTGAATCTGTTCTTACCCCAGGGTCTTACCCCAGCATGTGGTGGACATGAGTGGATCTGATGCATGTTCACGTGTGCTTTGATGTTTCGACCATCTTCCACCTTTGCTCTGACCTCCACTCTGACCCTGAGGTCACGACCTGCTGTGTCTCACAGTGGAAAGGAGTGTCTGACCTGCAAGCTGCTAATCTCATCCAGACTTGAAATATACGGAGAAATGAAGCCTCGAGATCAGGAGAAAGATAAAAAAAAAAGGTTAAATGACAAAATAGAGAAAAAGAAAGAGGGAGAAACAAGGAGAGTGAGGAACACACACAAACACACACACACACTCTAAAGAACACATTAAAGCACACACACACACATGCTAAAGGACACATTAAAGCACACACACACACACGCAGCAAAGGACACATTAAAGTGCGCACACACACACAGTAAAGGACACATTAAAGTGCACACACACACACAGTAAAGGACACATTAAAGTGCTCACACACACACACACACACACACACACACACACACACATAGTAAAGGACGTGCACTTCGGCCGTTTCCTCTTATGAGCTGATTGGGAGCTGAGTGCATTTATTCTTCAACTGGTGTATATTTCCGCTTTTCATTTTTAACAGCCATGGCCAGTTCCCCGAGGTAATTAAGATAAAAAATACTGTGAAGTGTGAGTGAGTGCATGAGATTCATAGGACGAGGTGAAAAGTGTAGTGATCAATACTAGAGTGAAAATTATAAATCCATACAATTACTTGTAAAACTGAAAAAATAAAAGGTGTTACCTACGGGGAAAATCCAACAGCTCAACACATCCCACAAGGGTCCTCTCAGCACAGCCATGCTACCAGAGTGGGGTAGCATATAAATACATACATCCCTACACACACACACACACTCCTGCTCTTCTTTTCATTTTCTAGATGATGTAAGTGCCTTAATGGCTGGAATTCCATATTATAAATATACAGTGTGGAAAATATACTGACAAATAAATAACAAATAACAAATAAAGAGGGAGGGAGAGGGGGAGAGAGAGAGAGAGGGAGGGAGAGAGGGGAAGAGAGGAAGAGAGAGAGAGAGGGAGAGAGGGAGAGAGAGAGAGAGAGAGAGAGAGAGAGAGAGAGAGAGAGAGAGAGAGAGAGAGAGAGAGAGAGGAGAGAGAGAGAGAGAGAGAGAGAGAGGAAGAGAGAGAGAGAGGGAGAGGGAGAGGAGCATTGTGTGGTAGGCAGAGGCAGAAAGGATGGGGAGGGTGAGTCTAAATATTCCCCTGGAGTCAGACAAGTAAAGACAAATAAAGTGAGCAGAAATTGCAACATCTGACCTTACATTCTGGAGGTAGAAACAGATGGAGGAGGAGAGGAGAACAGATGGAGGAGGAGAGCAGAATAGATGGAGGTCAGGGAGGAAAAGAGTGTGGTGTAAGATTCCACCAAGTACTCCATGGGGAACCTCGAGTGTCTGAGTATGAGTTGACTGTCTCCAAACCTACAGGACATCTACACCTGCAGAACATCTATACCTGCTGAACCCATACACCTACAGAACATCTACACCTACAGAACATCTACACCTACAGAACATCTACACCTGCTGAACCCCTACACCTACAGAACATCTACACCTACAGAACATCTACACCTGCTGAACCCCTACACCTACAGAACATCTACACCTACAGAACATCTACACCTACAGAACATCTACACCTGCTGAACCCCTACACCTACAGAACATCTACACCTACAGAACATCTACACCTACAGAACATCTACACCTGCTGAACCCCTACACCTACAGAACATCTACACCTGCTGAACCCCTACACCTACAGAACATCTACACCTACAGAACATCTACACCTGCTGAACCCCTACACCTACAGAACATCTACACCTACAGAACATCTACACCTACAGAACATCTACACCTGCTGAACCCCTACACCTACAGAACATCTACACCTAATGAACATCTACACACATGCACATGGTTAATTAAGGTTAATCACATTTAATTATGGTTAATCACAGTTGTTAATCAATGAGAAAAGCACTCTTGAATTGAAGCAGTGGTGCAATGAAATCACACAATTTCTAACGCAGAAAACAAAACATCACGTTAGTGTTCACACTAGACCCGTTCACACTAGACCCGTTCACACAAGACCCGTTCACACTGGACCCATTCACACTAGACCCGTTCACACTGGACCTGTTCACACCAGACCCGTTCACACTGGACCCGTTCACACTAGACCGTGTTCACCCCAGACCTGGTTCACTACCCCCTGTTCACACTGGACCCGTTCACACTGGACCCGACCTTTCACACACTGGACCCGTTCACACTAGACCCGTTCACACTGGACCCGTTCACACTAGACCTGTTCTACCTACCCCTGTTCACACTGGACCCGTTCACACTGGACCCGTTCTACCTACCCCTGTTCACACTGGACCCTAGACCCGTTCTACCTACCCCTGTTCACACTGGACCCGTTCACACTGGACCCGTTCACACTAGACCCGTTCACACTAGACCCGTTCTACCTACCCCTGTTCACACTGGACCCGTTCTACCTACCCCTGTTCACACTGGACCCGTTCACACTAGACCCGTTCACACTGGACCCGTTCACACTGGACCCGTTCACACTAGACCCGTTCACACTAGACCCGTTCTACCTACCCCTGTTCACACTGGACTACCTACCCTGTTCACACTGGACCCGTTCACACTAGACCCGTTCACACTGGACCCGTTCACTGGACCTACCCCTGTTCACACTGGACCTACCCCTGTTCACACTGGACCCGTTCACACTAGACCCGTTCACACTGGACCCGTTCACACTGGACCCGTTCTACCTACCCCTGTTCACACTGGACCCGTTCACACTAGACCCGTTCACACTGGACCCGTTCACACTAGACCCGTTCACACTGGACCCATTCACACTAGACCCGTTCTCACACTGGACCCGTTCACACTGGACCCGTTCACACTAGACCCGTTCACACTGGACCCGTTCACACTGGACCCGTTCACACTGGACCCGTTCACATTGGACCCGTTCACACTGGACCCGTTCACACTAGACCTGTTCACACTAGACCCGTTCACACTAGACCCGTTCACACTAGACCCATTCACACTGGACCCGTTCACACTAGACCCGTTCACACTGGACCCGTTCTACCTACCCCTGTTCACACTAGACCCGTTCACACTAGACCCGTTCACACTGGACCCGTTCACACTAGACCCGTTCACACTGGACCCGTCTCACACTGGACCCCCTGTTCACACTGGACCCATTCACACTGGACCCGTTCTACCTACCCCTGTTCACACTAGACCTGTTCACACTAGACCCGTTCACACTGGACCCGTTCTACCTACCCCTGTTCACACTAGACCTGTTCACACTAGACCCGTTCACACTGGACCCGTTCACACTAGACCTGTTCTACCTACCCCTGTTCACACTAGACCCATTCACACTGGACCCGTTCACACTAGACCCGTTCACACTGGACCCGTTCTACCTACCCCTGTTCACACTAGACCTGTTCACACTAGACCCAGCACAAACACTGCTGCCTCACACTGCCATCCTCTACCACAGGGATGTTGTGCACTGGGGTTTAGGAGAAGTTGAATGAACAACATAATGACTTTATAACTGCTACACTGTGTCCTAGTCCAGTGCATATATAATACTTATTTCATATACAGCACAGGTAATTAAACTTTTATACAAATAAATAAATCAATTTGAGAGACCAAAAGAGAATAAGAGGGTGAGAGTGAAGGAGTCCTTGCCTCAAGTGGAGGAGTTTAAGTATCTCGGGTTCTTGTTCACAGTGAGGGAAGGATGGAACGAGAGATTGACAGGCGGATCGGTGCTGCGGCTGCAGTATTGCGGTCGCTGTACCGGACCGTTGTGGTGAAGAGAGAGCTGAGCCAAAAGGCAAAGCTCTCAATTTACTGGTCAATCTACGTTCCGACTCTTACCTATGGTCACGAGCTTTGGGTAGTGACCGAAAGAATGAGATCGCGAATACAAGCGGCCGAAATGAGTTTTCTTCGCAGGGTGTCTGGGCTCTCCCTTAGAGATAAGGCACGGAGCACAGTCATCCGGGAGGGGCTCGGGTAGAGTCGCTGCTCCTCCACGTAGAGAGGAGCCAGTTGAGGTGGTTCGGGCATCTGGTTCGGATGCCACCTGGGCATCTGCATAGGGAGGCGCTCTGGGCATGTCCAACTGGGAGGAGGCCTCGGGGAAGACCCAGGACACGCTGAGAGATTATATCTCTCGGCTGTCCTGGGAACGCATTTGGTATCCCCCCAGAAGAGCTGGAAGAGGTGGCTGGGGAGAGGGAAACCTGGGCCTCTTTGCTTAGGCTACTGCCCCCGCGACCCCGGACCCGGATAAGCGGAAGACAATGGATGGAACACACACACACACACACACACACACACACACACACACAACACACACACACACACACACACACACACACACACACACACACACACACACACACACACACACACACACACACACACACACACACACACACACACACACACACACACACACACACACACACACACACACACACACACACACACACACACACACACACACACACACACACACACACACACACACACACACACACACACACACACACACACACATACATACACACACATATACACACACACACATACACACACACTCTGATGTCAATGTAAGATGGGACACACACACACATACACACACACACACACACACACACACACACACACACACACACACACACACATACACACATATATACACACACATATACACACACACACACTCTGATGCCAATGTAAGATAGGACACACACACACACACACACACACACACATACACACACATACACACACACACACACACACACACACACACACACACACATACACACACATATACACACACACACATACACACACACTCTGATGCCAATATAAGATGGGACACACACACACACACACACACACACACACACACACACACACACACACACACACATACACACACATATACACACACATATACACACACACACACTCTGATGCCAATGTAAGATGGCACACACACACACACACACACACACACACACACACACACACACACACACACACACACACATACACACACACATACACACACACACACACACACACACACACACACACTGATGCCAAGGTAAGATGGGTTGCTGCGATAATGCTGTTCCTAATGGAGATGCAATGGTGGGAGTGGCCAGGAAGACACACCCTCTTTTTAAAAAAGTTCTAAGGAGACTTAAACCAGAGTAAATAAGACTATAAGAAGGAACATGTCCTCACTCAGATGAACAGGAAGGTTCTGTCAGCCTGTCCACAGGGTGTTGTCTTCTCTGACGCTGTCCAACGTCTCGTCCTTCTCAGACGTGCCTTTTATTTTTGTCCTTGAAAGCTTTTTGGTGTAAACTGAAATAGTAGGTCATTCATCTCTTGAAAGGAAAAATCTTGCTTACATTCACCTGCTCTTCTAAGAGATGAAATGTTGATGTGTACACTGTGTGTGTGTGTGTGTGTGTGTGTGTGTGTGTGTGTGTGTTGGCAGAGGACAACAGTGTGCCTGGTAGCACTAAGTGGAATGTCAGAATGAACCATCTCTGAAATGCAGGGCGACATCTCGTTCAGACGTTGCCCCAGTTATTCAAATAAACTCATGAATATTTAAGAGTGATGCAAATGAGAACACATGACAAATAGGGCTTTTAGCTGGAATGTTAATTATATGCGTAGTAGGTTGCAAATGAGTTTACTTTCTCCCTCTCTCACCTCTGTGGCTGGGCTTCTACAGCTGGGCTGCAACAGGCAGGTGTGTGTGTGTGTGTGTGTGTGTGTGTACGTATGTGACTGTGTGGTGAGTGTGTGTGAGTAGTGTGTGTGTGTATTTGTGGTACTGTGTGTATGGTATGTGTCTGCTATGTGTCTAACCCTAACCCTGTTTTTGTGAAGTGTAAAAAGCTCAACACTCCACCACACCCCCACACCCCCCTCCACCCCCTCCTCCACCCCCCTCCCCTCCTCCCCCCCCTCCTCCCCCTCCTCCCCCCCCCCTCCCCCCCCATCTCCACCACGCCCCTCCACCCCTCCTCCTCCACCACGCCCCTCCCATCTCCCCCCCTCCTCCCCCCTCCTCCACCACGCCCTCCACCCCCCCTCCTCCTCCTCCTCCACCACGCCCCTCCCCATCTCCACCACACCCCTACACCCCCTCCTCCACCACGCCCCTCCACCCCCCCTCCTCCTCCTCCTCCACCACGCCCCTCCCCATCTCCACCACACCCCTACACCCCCCTTCCTCCTCCACCACACCCCTCTCCCCTCCTCCACCACTCCGTTACTGCCCTGTGTATGGCAGGAGACAGCAGCTGTGTGGTGTGAGCAGCGTGGACACTCCCCCCCCCCCTCCCTATTCTTCCTCCTTCACATCGGTCCATTTCCAGACCCACTTCTGCCAGACCTCCTGCTGTCTGATGCTCTCTGAGCTAAAGTCATGACATTACAGCAGAGAATGAAAGAACTGAAAATGTTCCAGAATGTGGTTAGCATAGCACGTTGCTTGCTGTGTCTTCAGAGACGTGGGGTACAGGGTAATGGGATTGTGCTACAGGGGACTGTGGGTGAGGAAGCTGATCAAGTTACACTGGGAACCTCAGCAGCTGTCAGTGACGCATTTAGAGGCATCTGTATGAGAAATGATCAAAGTGGTGGGTACTGTGCCACAATAATGCAATTCAATACAGCATTCTGCCTCAGTGTGTGTGTGTGTGTGTGTGTGTGTGTGTGCACATGCGCGTGTGGAAATGTGAAGCAGAGAAATATGAGCTATAAATATGTCTAAATCTAATAGGTGGTGTGTGTGTGTGTGTGTGTTTTAAAAGAGTGTGAGATCTTGGTTCCATCAATCCTAATGGGCTGTCTGCTGGAAGACCTCAGAACTGCAAAGATCAATAGATGTGAACTTGAAGCCTTTCAGAGAGATATTGGGGGGTGTGGTCTGCTGTGGCAGTGCACGGGGGCGTGGTCTGCTGTGGGCAGTGCACGGGGGCGTGGTCTGCTGTGGCTGTACAGGGGGGCGTGGTCTGCTGTGGCAGTGCACGGGGGCGTGGTCTGCTGTGGCAGTGCACGGGGGCGTGGTCTGCTGTGGCAGTGCATGGGGGCGTGGTCTGCTGTGGCTGTGCACGGGGGCGTGGTCTGCCCACAGACCAGGGGGTGGGGGGAAGGCTTGTGTGTTTGTGTCTAAGTGTTTCTTAAGTAAACTGTAGCATGGATGATTATGCAATCAAAATCACCTTTTTCCCCCACTGGTCAGTGAGACTTTGTGTCATGAATTCTTAACGTGACATAGAGGAATCAGAAGCAACTCAATTTGATTCACTTCTTGAAGTGAACTGAATTGTGTGAGCTGTTCTAGCGTATGTTCACATCACACAGCATGCTGCTGTCTACTCAGTCATCAGTGTGGGCGCGACTCATGCTGCAAACACCAGTGTTTAGAAACGTGTCTGTCAGGTAATGTTAGAAGTGTGAGTGTGTGTGTGTGTGTGTGTGTGTGTGTATGTGTGTGTGTGTATGTGTGCGTGTGCGTGTGTGTGTGTGTGTGTGTGTACACGCATGTGTGTAAGTAAACAGTCTTCAGTAAAATCAGAGCAGCAGACAAAAAGGGAGAGAGGGATGGGAGGTGTAGAGGAGAGAGGGATGGGAGGTGTAGAGGAGAGAGGGATGGGAGGTGTAGAGGAGAGAGGGATGGGAGGTGTAGAGGAGAGAGGGATGGGAGGTATAGAGGAGAGAGGGATGGGAGGTATAGAGGAGAGAGTGATGGGAGGTGTAGAGGAGAGAGGGATGGGAGGTATAGAGGAGAGAGTGATGGGAGGTATAGAGGAGAGAGGGATGGGAGGTATAGAGGAGAGAGGGATGGGAGGTGTAGAGGAGAGAGGGATGGGAGGTGTAGAGGAGAGAGTGATGGGAGGTATAGAGAGAGAGGGGAGTATAGGAGATGGGGGAGGTATAGAAGAGAGAGGGATGGGAGGTATAGAGGAGAGAGTGATGGGAGGTGTAGAGGAGAGAGTGATGGGAGGTATAGAAGAGAGAGGGATGGGAGGTATAGAGGAGAGAGTGATGGGAGGTGTAGAGGAGAGAGTGATGGGAGGTATAGAAGAGAGAGGGATGGGAGGTATAGAGGAGAGAGGGATTGAAGAAGATGCAGGAGATGATTCACCAGCTTCATTATACTCAGCAAAACAAGACAGTCCAAATCTCTCTCAATCACACACTCATCATTCCCATTCCTCCCATCAGACCTCCAGCTGTGGTCCCATTCCTCCCATCAGACCTCCAGCTGTGGTCCCATTCCTCCCATCAGACCTCCAGCTGTGGTCCCATTCCTCCCATCAGACCTCCAGCTGTGGTCCCAGTACCTTGATCACTTCCTGATTTTACACCCAAGCAGGCTGCAGGCTTCAGGACGTCCTGAAGAAACATGAACCATCACATCTACACTCCAAAGGTTTAGAGCGGTTCAGTATGGTGAAGCACAGAGTTTCAGCCTGTTGACATTGCTGCACATGCAGTCACTCCGCGTTCTCAGTTCCTTCTCATCCCTTTATTCTGTCCCCTAAGGGCCAATCACCCGTCACCGTGTACACATGTGGGATTTGTCTCTCCTTCATCTTTCTGCTGTGATTCGGCTTGGAGGGGTCGGCTGGGAGCAGCTTGTGCTGACCAGACCACTGAGCCCTTCAGACACTTGCTAGTGGACCCTGATGAGAGCCAGTGGGCCATTACCCACAAGCCCTGGCGTAATAAACGCCCACACTCAGGGACAAGTGGGTCATTAGCAGGATGCACTAAAGAAGCAGCGTTAACTCTAGAAGCTCTCACTGTCTCACCACCACTCACTGTCTCACCACCTCTCACTGTCTCACCACCACTCACTGTCTCACCACCACTCACTGTCTCACCACCATTCACTGTGTCTCTGTGCTTGCTCAGATCACAAATCACACTTAAATCACATGCAGATTAATTTCTTTCTTTCCTTTGACGTTTTCTTAGATTTGTCCTAGATTTGGACCATAACATTCAAGAAACAGGCAGTATCATCTATTACTATTGCTAATTAACATACAACCCAAAAATAATCTATAACCATGTTCTCGGTTCATTACATGGATGCACTAATCTAATTGCACACCATCACCTGCATTTGCTCAGCAGACAGAGCTTTGAACGCACCTGTTCCCCAGGTGGCCCATGGCATCAGAACTCAGGTGCGTGTGACCCCCACCCCAATCAGGGGACGCACACGGCGTCCAGCCTCGGGGGACACACACACGGCGTCCAGCCTCGGGGGACACACACGGCGTCCAGCCTCGGGGGACACACACACAGCGTCCAGCATCGGGGGACATACGTGATGTTTTCCTTGCACATGTTCACTAATCCTGTCCATTAGCTGATTGAGGGAGTTATCCTACGTCTCTGTCCAGACACAGGTTTAGTAATAATGCGCACACACACACACACACACACACACACACACACACACACACACACACACACATACACTTCAAATCAAACATCATGCTGGTGATTCGTTCTGCTGTTCAGTAATAACACACACACACACACACACACACTCCAAACATCATGCGGCTGATTCTCTCTGCTGTTCAGTAATGAACGAGTGTGTTTTTGGCTCCAGATAACAGGCTGTGTCAGTTGGATCCAAACCTCAGCTGGAGATGTCAGTTCTTTCATCCACAACATGAAACAGAACCTAGAGGAGGAGGAGCTGCTGCGTCAGGAGATCTCAGCTAATCTGCCGTTTCTTTTCATGTTAACTCTGCGTACGTGAGCCTGGAGATGAAAGCGCTACAACATTAAGAGTGTTGGCTTCAACAATCACAGTCATTATGTGGCGTAAATAATCAAACCAAACAAATGGGAATCACAACTGATCCAGTCTGATTCAAACAGGGTGGATAACACTGCCAGCACATAGCCAGTTTTGCAGATGATTAAATAAGGAGCATGTGGACGTGGAGGAGGTTGCAGACAGAGCCTGCAGTGCCCTCGTTAGGCTAATTGACCGGTTTGTCCGTTAGTCGTCATGGTGCTGCTTGGTGCTGCTTGGCGTCATCATGGCTGTAGTGGCCAGAACTCTTTTGTTTCCCTAAATGATGACACTCCAGCCCCAGTGCGGATAGTTTCAAGTGAATAAGCGTTTTGCTCATCTAGGATCAGATATGTAATATGGCAACGTACAAAGAGAAAAGGGTTACGGCTGGGCCTAGACCAGGTATGTTGCTGATAAACACTGACTAATTAATACACTGATCTTTACTCCTATGAGCTTGAACACACATGATGCAGCATGTGAAATGTTTGTTAATTAAAGAGTCTGACCCAGAGCCTCTGACCTCACAACCCCACCCGGAGCCTCTGACCTCACAACCCCACCCAGAGCCTCTGACCTCACAACCCTACCCGGAGCCTCTGACCTCACAACCCCACCTGGAACCTCTGACCTCACAACCCCACCTGGAGCCTCTGACCTCACAACCATATAACAGTGGGTATAACAGTGTTAGGGTTAGGCGTGTGTGTGTGTGTGTGTGTGTGTGTGTGTGTGTGTTGTGTGTTGTGCACACATATATGTGTTTATTCTAAAATTAGCAAGCATGATTTAAACAAGTTATTTTGACAGCAGCAGGTCTAGTTCAGGCTGAGGATCACACGCTCGCCGTGACAACATGGCTATGGTGCTCCTGCCAGGACACCATCAGAACTGTAACAATCAGACTGTGGCCCTGGTGATTTTACATTAGTTACATCTGAAAAGGAAATTAGAGAAATAAATGGAGTTCATGGAAGTACATGTACAATTTCTCAATTTCGCACTGTCTCTTAATTGTATGAAACTTTGTGATAGCTGCCCAGTTTAACCACTGGGAATGTTAGCTGTGAGTGGCACTGATGCAGGAGGCAGGTGAGGGGTGGGGTCACAGACTTTAAAGTGATTTACATAGATGATGAATACAACATGGCTTTAAATAACCAGCAAAATTGCTGTGTACTTGGAGAAAAGAGTAAGACAGGCTAAGGATCAGGGAACACAGACGTGGTGCATTGTGGGAGGGCTGTGTAGAAGTCTGGCACCATATGTGAGTGTGGGTGTGTGTGCAGGAGAAATGTTCAGATGAGAGACATTAAACACAGAGATTGGGGAGAGATGTCAGGATGGAGAAAGAGAGGTGTGAGATTGTGGAGAGATGTCAGGATGGAGAAAGAGAGGTTTGAGATTGTGGAGAGGTGTGAGATTGTGGAGAGATGTCAGGATGGAGAAAGAGAGGTGTGAGATTGTGGAGAGATGTCAGGTGGAGAGATGTGGAGAGATGGATGGAGAAAGAGAGGTGTGAGATTGTGGAGGTGTGAGATGTCAGGATGGAGAAAGAGATGTGTGAGATTGAGGAGAAGACTGAGATTGTGGAGAGATGTCAGGATGGAGAAAGAGAGGTGTGAGATTGTGGAGAGATGTCAGGAGAGGTGTGAGATTGTGGAGAGATGTCAGGATGGAGAAAGAGAGGTGTGAGATTGTGGAGAGGTGTGAGATTGTGGAGAGATGTCAGGATGGAGAAAGAGAGGTTTGAGATTGTGGAGAGGTGTGAGATTGTGGAGAGATGTCAGGATGGAGAAAGAGAGGTTTGAGATTGTGGAGAGGTGTGAGATTGTGGAGAGATGTCAGGATGGAGAGGTTTGAAAGAGAGGTTTGAGATGTGATGGAGAAAGAGGTGTGAGATTGTGGAGAGATGTCAGGATGGAGAAAAGAATGAGTGTGAGATTGTGAGGAGAGATGTCAGGAGAGGTGTGAGATTGTGGAGAGATGTCAGGATGGAGAAAAGAAGGTTTGAGATTGATGGAGAAAGAGAGGTGTGAGATTGTGGAGAGATGTCAGGATGGAGAAGAGAGGTGTGAGGATGTCAGGATTGGAGAGATGTCAGGATGGAGAAAAGAGGTTTGAGATTGTGGAGAGGTGTGAGGTGGATGTCAGGATGGAGAAAGAGGTTTGAGATTGTGGAGAGGTGTGAGATTGTGGAGAGATGTCAGGATGGAGAAAGAGAGGTTTGAGATTCAGGATGGAGAAAGAGGTGTGAGATTGTGGAGAGATGTCAGGATGGAGGATGAGATGTGAGAGGTGTGAGATTGTGGAGAGATGTCAGGATGGAGAAAGATGTGAGATTGTGGAGGATGTCAGGATGGAGAAAGGGTGTGAGATTGTGGAGAGATGTCAGCATGAGATATGAGATTGGAGAGATGTCAGGATGGAGAAAGAGAGGTGTGAGATTGTGGAGAGATGTCAGGATGGAGAAAGAGAGGTTTGAGATTGTGAGATTGTGGAGAGATGTCAGGATGGAGAAAGAGAGGTGTGGATGGATGAAGGATGGAGAGGTGTGAGATTGTGGAGAGATGTCAGGATGGAGAAAAGAGGTTTGAGATTGTAGAGAGGTGTGAGATTGTGGAGAGATGTCAGGATAGAGAGGTGTGAGATTGTGGAGAGATGTCAGGATGGAGAGGTGAGAGGTGTGAGATTGTGGAGAGATGTCAGAGGTTTGAGATTGTGGAAAGGAGAGTGTCAGGATGGAGTTTGTAAGAGAGGTGTGAGATTGTGGAGAGATGTCAGGATGGAGAAAGAGAGGTGTGAGATTGTGGAGAGATGTCAGGATGGAGAAAGAGGGTTGAGAGATGGTGGAGAGGTGTGAGATTGTTGTGAGAGAGAGATGTCGGAGAGGTGTGAGATTGTGGAGAGATGTCAGGATGGAGAAAGAGAGGTGTGAGATTGTGGAGAGATGTCAGGATGGAGAAAGAGAGGTTTGAGATTGTGGAGAGGTGTGAGATTGTGGAGAGATGTCAGGATGGAGATTGTGGAGAGAGTCAGGTGTGAGATTGTGGAGAGATGTCAGGATGGAGAAAGAGAGGAGAGATGTGTGAGATGTGGAGGATGGAGGAAAGAGAGATTGTGGAGAGATGTCAGGATGGAGAAAGAGAGGTGTGAGATTGTGGAGAGGTGTGAGGTTGTGGAGAGATGTGAGGATGGAGAAGAGAGGTGTGAGATGGAGAGATGTCAGGAGAGAGGTGTGAGATTGTGGAGAGATGTCAGGATGGAGAAAGAGAGATGTCAGGAAGAAGAAAGAGAGGTGTGAGATTGTGGAGAGATGTCAGGATGGAGAAAGAGAGGTTTGAGATTGTGGAGAGGTGTGAGATTGTGGAGAGATGTCAGGATGGAGAAAGAGAGGTGTGAGATTGTGGAGAGATGTCAGGATGGAGAAAGAGAGGTGTGAGATTGTGGAGAGATGTCAGGATGGACAAAGAGAGGTGTGAGATTGTGGAGAGATGTCAGCATGGAGAAAGAGAGGTATGAGATTGTAGAGATGTCAGGATGGACAAAGAGAGGTGTGAGATTGTGGAGAGCTGTCAGCATGGAGAAAGAGAGGTATGAGATTGTAGAGATGTCAGGATGGAGAAAGAGAGGTGTGAGATTGTGGAGAGATGCATGCATATGCACAGACACATGCATATAGACAAATAAAGAATTTAATGTAGAACTGTAAAGATAGTCTCTCGCCCTGTTTCAAACACGCATACGCACACACACACACACCACAGGCTGCTTCCATGTTCATACATCCTTGACAGCATGTGTGTGTGTGCGTGCGTGTGTGTGTATGTGTGTGTGTGCGTTTTTCCTGCTTGTGGGTAGAAGCCCTTTGGGGACCAGAAACAAAAAGAAAAAACAGAAGAATTAAAGACACATTTCCAGTCCTGGTCCTGTGATCGACCAACACTCCCTACCCAGAAGCCTTCAGAGAGGGGGAGCTGGAGAGACAGACAGAGAGAGAAGGAATGAGAGATTAGAAGAGAGAGATGGAGAGACAGTAAATGAATTTGAGAGGAGGATCATTCCCGTTTTGCTGCTCGACTACTGACTGCAGGGAGTCGACTGAAGCTCACACAGCTGCACGCTTTGTGCTGCCTAATGAACCAATTAATCAATTAGACTGAATCTGAGCGCCAGTTAATCAATTAGGAGAATCCCGGAGCTCTCTGTGCTTTAGAAGACGGGGGGAGGGGCAAAGCTGTCTGGACTTATTTTGGTTTTTGAATGTAAAAATGAGAAGGTTCAGAACAGCAGTGGTGCCGCCGTGGTGCTGAGGGTTCTTGGTGCTGGTTACACACCCCACACGTTTCTAGGCACTCCAAACATGCTAGGGTTACTAGGGTTACTAGGGTTACTAGGGTTACTAGATAACCATCCATCTAACTGAGGCTTCTGCTCATAACATGGCTGTTGCCAATAACATGAGTGTGTCTTGTGTTGTGCACATGTGCGTATGTGTTTAAGAGGCTATTGAGGAACACTGACTCAGCTATTGGAGTCAGACAACATGGTGTGTAGTTAGGTGATGACTGCGTACCATCACATCCCCTTTGAGCTGTTCACGTCCACCTCAAAGCATCAGTGTGGCAAAGCACTAGTGTGTAGTCCTCAGCCATCCAGTACGTTCTCTGATGTTTATTGAGCTTCTCAGAGAAACGGGCCACAGGCCAATCAGATCCTTTTCATCTAGCTTCAATAGAACTGCACCCACAATCTTACAAGCATCTCCTACCAACTTGAAACACAATAAGAAACTATGCCAACATTAACAGTATAGATTTTATTTTCTTTGGTTCAGCTACTGAAACTTTCTCAACAAACTAGTTAATGGTTGTGTGATGTCTGGAGGATTTGGATCAAACTTGTGATGAAACCCCCACGCAGCCAGAACCCACATCAGACCCGAACAGGATCCAGGAACAGGGAGCTTCACAATAGCCTGAATCTTAATTTGCCATGTGCCTGTGTGCTGGCCTTCCTAAGGCACCTGCATCTCTCACAGACAACGCTGGCTGTGACCTCACACACTACATCACGTGCTCAACATGATCAATTCAGTCTACAGTAGCATGTCCTCTCTACAGTAGCATGTCCTCTCTACAGTAGCATGTCAGTAGCATGTCCTCTCCACAGTAGCATGTCAGTAGCATGTCCTCTCCATAGTAGCATGTCAGTAGCATGTCCTCTCCACAGTAGCATGTCCTCTCCACAGTAGCATGTCCTCTCCATAGTAGCATGTCAGTAGCATGTCCTCTCCCACAGTAGCATGTCCTCTCCATAGTAGCATGTCAGTAGCATGTCCTCTCCACAGTAGCATGTCCTCTCCATAGTAGCATGTCAGTAGCATGTCCTCTCCACAGTAGCATGTCCTCTCTACAGTAGCATGTCCTCTCTACAGGCAGCCTATACAGCTTGACATTTGCTTTGGACCAGTGATTCTGAGAACTCAAACACCTTCACCTTCCACCTCCTCCCTGGAGACAGTATGTAAGGATGATTGGCGGTTGTTGTGCCACCATGTAGATCAAGAACATCCAGACCCAGTCTGGAGAACCTGCACCCGGGGCTCCCAGGAGGAGATGGTCAAGCTCACTAAGATTCCCCAACACCTCAGATGTTGTCTCTGTCCCCTCCATACCCTCATGTCTCTGTCCTCTCCATACCCTCATGTCTCTGTCCCCTCCATACCCTCATGTCTCTGTCCCCTCCATACCCTCATGTCCCTTCCCCCTTCATACCCTCATGTCCCTTCCCCCTTCATACCCTCATGTCTCTGTCCCCTCCATACCCTCATGTCCCTTCCCCCCCCTTCATACCCTCATGTCCCTCCCCCTCCCCCTTCATACCCTCATGTCCCTTCCCCCTCCATACCCTCATGTCTCTGTCCCCTCCATACCCTCATGTCCCTTCCCCCTTCATACCCTCATGTCCCTTCCCCCTCCATACCCTCATGTCTCTGTCCCCTTCATACCCTCATGTCCCTTCCCCCTTCATACCCTCATGTCCCCTCCCCCTTCATACCCTCATGTCCCTTCCCCCTCCATACCCTCATGTCTCTGTCCCCTCCATACCCTCATGTCGCTGTCCCCTCCATACCCTCATGTCCCTTCCCCCTTCATACCCCCACTCATGTTCTGTACAGTCTGACTGACACATGCTAGTGCCCCTGGCATTGCAGGAAGACGCTCATAATAGTTTTGACATGTATATGTGACAAAATCTGGAGACTATATGGTGATCAGGTATGTGAACAGCTTCTCCCTTTTGTTGTGATGGTGGCCCAGTACAGCGAGTGCTCAAAATCCCCCGTGCACAGGCATCAATAAGGACACCTGACATCCTCTCAGGGAGGCTGAATTCTACTTCTGTTCCACTACAAGGAAAAGATACCTCAGAGTTCTACCTCAGGCTCTTGTACCTGCTCAGAAGGATCTACCTACTTTGGGTGGCTGAGAATGTTTTACAACACAGGCAAGGAAGGAACTGGGAGACTCTCTCACATTCACCAACTTCACATGGATCTTGTATAATCCACAGAAGAAGTCAATCGCAAACCACAAACCTCATGCCCAAACTACTAGCAAACACAAAAACCCAACAAACTAATAAAATCTATTTAATGATACTCCTGTTGTGGTTTTAGCAGTTATCCACCAAACACATTCAAAGCAAAACTAATCACTAACAACTAATCACTCCCAGTAACATTTCAACCGTCAATAGATACAATAAGCAGCTAAACTAGCTCCTCTGCTCCAACACCCAGATGACTAGCCAACTCATGGGCAAAAACGGAACCCAACTAAGACTAACATGAAATGTTCTCAACCGTCTAGGACCCAATTACCATGTCTGCTGCTAACCACCCATCTACCGCGTCTACGTCATCTACCCCAGGACACTGGCATTAGCATAGCTGGCATTAGCATAGTTGTTTGTCTTGTGTTGTATGTATGAGGCCATTGAGGAGCACTGAATCACCAAACTGTGGAGTTCCCCCTCGTCCAAATAAGCTCCTCCTCCTCTCCAGCATGGTGGACAGTTAGAGCATGAAGGTAAGAATGTAGTTGTGCTCCATTCCTTCCACCAAATCCAGAAAATGGCAACCAGAAACAAACCAACACCTAGAGCTAATCCTGCAGCACATTTAATACCTGCGATGGCCAGTGCCCCCCAGTGGGCATAACTGGAATTATCAGTCTGTCACTGACCTAAACATCCTGTCCTAAAATACTTGCTGGATTCAGAAGGCAGTTTAATGTTCTGACACACACACACACACACACACACACACACACACACAAGGGGCAAAGCAGACTTTGTTTACTGACCTGTTAGACTGCCTGTCATTGCCCCCTTAAAGTACATAAACTTTAGATATTAGTTATTATAGTCGATTATAATTATAGTTAGACTGGTGTCTGATGTCTCAGTTCTCAGGACAGTAGTCAGTACAGTACTCAGGACAGTTCTCAGGACAGTACTCAGGACAGGTCTCTGGACAGTACTCCTGATAACCCAAACCCCCACAAACCTCCCCAACCTCCCAAACCCCCCCACACCCCCAAGGTGCTTAGGTGTGTTTGTGAGTGTGCATGTGTTTAGGTGTGTGTTTGTGTGTGTCTGCCTGTTTGTGTGTTTTAGGTGTATGTGTGTGAGTGTGCATGTGTTTAGGTGTGTGCATGTGTGTATGTATGTAATTAAAACTACACTCTTCTCCAAACTCTGTAAGCCAGTTTACCAGCCTGCTGTCCAGCTGGGTTGTGATGTTGTGAAGGTTCAGACACCCTCTGTAGTCCTAATGGTGTCACAGGTGCTCCGCTGCTAATCCTGTGTACTTGACTGGCGTAGCAAACTGCTAACAGCCCATGAGACTCCCACAGGCTAATTAAGACAAGCAGTGTTTTAAGCACAGGACGAGGTGCTTAAAGTGATTCAAATTCCATTCAAATAACTCAGATTCAGGAGAGCTGAACTTGTCGTCCTGCTGAATTCACACTGATGCTCTGAAAGGCTGTGTGGTTCAAACTGCAT
>JAGXOD010000059.1:195000-252500 GCA_020368025.1 Brachyhypopomus occidentalis
TAGGAACAGTATAAGAGCAGAGTAGGAACAGTATAAGAACAGTGTAGGAACAGTATAAGAGCAGAGTAGGAACAGTATAATAACAGTGTAGGAATAGTGTAGGAACAGTACAAGAGCAGAGTGGGAACAGTATAAGAACAGTTTAGGTACAGTAGGAACAGGAACAGTACAAGAACAGTGTAGGAACAGTATAAGAACAGTGTAGGAACAGTGTAGGAACAGTATAAGAACAGTGTAGGAACAGTATAAGAGCAGAGTAGGAACAGTATAAGAACAGTGTAGGAACAGTATAAGAGCAGAGTAGGAACAGTATAATAACAGTGTAGGAATAGTGTAGGAACAGTACAAGAGCAGAGTGGGAACAGTATAAGAACAGTGTAGGAACAGTATAAGAACAGTTTAGGTACAGTACAGGAACAGTACAAGAACAGTGTAGGAACAGTATAAGAACAGTGTAGGAACAGTGTAGGAACAGTATAAGAACAGTGTAGGAACAGTGTAGGAACAGTATAAGAACAGTGTAGGAACAGTGTAGGAACAGTATAAGAACAGTGTAGGAACAGTATAAGAACAGTACAAGAACAGTACAAGAACAGTGTAGGAACAGTGTAGGAACAGTACAAGAACAGTGTAGGAACAGTACAAGAACAGTGTAGGAACAGTGTAGGAACAGTACAAGAACAGTGTAGGAACAGTATAAGAACAGTGTAGGAACAGTTTAGGTACAGTACAGGAACAGTACAAGAACAGTGTAGGAACAGTATAAGAGCAGAGTAGGAACAGTGTATGTGGGTGTTGCATTATTTGGAGCAGCTTGGCCAGTGAGCATAGTGGACTGTGAGGTTCACACATTACACAAATGCATGTTCTAGGTAACAGTAACCACAATACCATAAAATCCTTGTATTTAATCGATAAAGCACTATTAAATAACAAGTAGTTTTAGCCACTGGTAACATTCTGGTTGAATAACACTCACCACGAATCTGATCAAAGACACTGAGCTTGAACATGGTGTTAGCAGGTTCTCGTGGACTCCAGGCACTTAATGAATATTGTTGACAGATTTGCATTGTCGTACAGAACACAGAGTGAGTCTTCTCCTGTCTTCCTGCATTAGCCAGAGCCACAGACACCTAAAGCAGGAATAATGCCAGTTAGACGATAGCACAGTTAGTGAGTGTCGTGAGGTGAGTAGACAGAGATAGTGAATGTCGTGAGGTGAGAAGACAGAGTTAATAATCCCATTTTCCATCGCTGCTCTACAGGTAGAGGTACAGGTAGGTTGCCTTACAAGTTCTGGAGAGGTGAAGGTTGAAACTATCAAACGCTTGCGCACTCCAACATCTGCCCACACACACACACTCACACACACATGCGGATGCTGGCACGGCCCTTTTGTTGTTTAATCAGCTCTTCTCCGACTCCAGCAGGCAGGTCAAACAGTCGAGACTCTGGGTACACAGAGCTTCCTCCTACTCTCTCCCACTGCAGAGAAAGGGAGAGAGAAGGAAGGATGAGAGGACAGGAGAGGAAGAAAGCAGGGGAAGAGAGACATGGAGAAAGGGAGAGAGGGTAGAAGTTCTTTGTGTACTGGTTCAGCGTCACCTTGCCATCTCCTTCTCACTGAGGAGGCGCAGAGCCGAGAAACAGCTGACAGTCCGTTTTCCTTTTCTGATCTGACGTTCAGACAGCAGAGACATTATTCACCTTTACACCAATACCTACTGCCTGTGTGTTTCAGACACCGTTCCAAAACAGAGTGTGTGTGCATACATGTGTGTGTGCGCATTCAAAAATAGAAACGACCCCATGCTATCAGGATAGGATGTTAGACCTTCATTAATCTGGCTGTATGTAGCCAACATAACCACAGTATTGCAGACGAGATGAAGGAAAGGGCTGACTGCAATTTGATTGGCTGTGACCATCACATGCAACAACACAGACAGAAAATCAGCTGTCGTCACATCCTGCTGTGAACCGATTCTGCAGATGAACAGAAATCCTTTCGTTATTATTGAGGTATTATTATTGAGTTATTTTCTTCCAAGTTGATCCAGTCAGCTGACAGATTCAGTGTCTGTACAACAGGGCAACAGACAGGAGGAAGAGCAGAGGGCGTGTGAGGGTCAGAGTTAGGGCTCACTAGGCCGAGGCAGTATAGTAGCTGAAGATGCTGAGTGAGGTGGAGAGCAGTGTGTAAATCCACAAGAGGGCGCCACTCCCATTAATCACACTGAATTCAGCCTATATGCCCTCTCTCTACCTCTCTCTACCTCTGTCTACCTCTCTTACTGCATCTGTCTTCCTCCATCTCTCTCTCATTCTCACACACAAACACACACATGTACACAAACACACAAAGGAAATAAATCAAACAGACAGACTGGCTGTCTACAGCATGTGGGAGAGGGAAAGAATGAGAGAGAGAGGGAGAGCCTTTCAAACAAGTGAGCATCTCACACACACACCATACACAGAATGCATTCAGGACAGTGTTGTCCTCAATAAACGGAATCTAAACGTGAAACGTGAAACAGTTATGATGTGACAGTTGACGTGCATGCCCACACACCCAAACCTATCTCAGACACAAACACATACATCACATGCAACGCCATATGCACACACACACACACTGATTAGTGCGTGCATATACACACACACACACACCAACACATATGCACAAAAAATACTGTGCTCTTTGTTAAGCTTTTAATTGTGTGTGTGTGCTGCCCTTTGAACAGATGCAGTCCCAACCTTGTCAGAAGTGCCAGTTTACACACACACACTTACAAATGGTACACATATTCCAATTATTTCTGACATGGTCTTAATTGTGTATTTAAATGTGTAATTGTGTAATGTGTACTTACATTGTTATTGAGTTGGGCTTGACAATGTGCCAGTATCAGGTCATTTATATGCAAGTATGTTTGTGGGCATTACTATGTGTTTGTGGTCTGTGTGTGTCTGTGCATGTGTGTATCAGCTTGTACATTTATGTTTATGCGTATACATGCATGTGTATGTGTGTGTGCATGTGTATCAGTGTATGCATGTGTGCAAGTGTGCTTCTATATTTGTGTTTGTGTGCATGGGTGTTTGACTATTTGTGTATGTGTCTATATGTGCATGCGTCTGTCTGTGTGTATGTTTGTGTTTGTATTTGTCTATGAGTATTTCTGGCTGAAGTGGTTAGGCGTGAGAAGGGTTAAATATTAATACTGAGGTTTGTGTTGAGGTCTGTGGTGGAAGGAAGATGTCTACAGTGTGTGTGTGTGTGTGTGTGTGTGTGTATGTGTGTGTGTTCAGGCTGTGTATGTGTGTGTGTGTTCAGTTGTATGTAATATTGTATGTGCATAGCATAGGTGTGTTGTATATTTACACCATTGTTTATATGTGTCTACGTTTGTACATATGTGTGTGTGTGTGTGTGTGTGTTGGTGATTCCCAGAATGAAGTGGCGCCACGATGGATTTGGATCAATATGATGAAGTAAGATGATAACATTTAACAGGAGTGTGTGTGTGTGAGAGAGAGAGAGAGAGAGAGAGAGAGAGAGAGAGAGAGAGAGAGAGAGAGAGAGAGAGAGAGAGAGGGGGAGAGGGAGAGAGAGAGAGAGAGAGAGAGAGAGAGAGAGAGAGAGAGAGAGAGAGAGAGAGAGAGAGAGAGGGGGAGAGAGAGAGAGGGAGGGAGAGGGAGAGAGAGAGAGAGGAGGGAGGGAGAGAGAGAGAGGGGGGGGGAGAGAGAGGGAGGGAGAGAGGGAGAGAGAGGAGGGGAGAGAGAGAGGGGGGGGGAGAGAGAGAGAGGGAGGGGAGAGAGAGAGGGAGGGGGAGAGAGAGAGAGAGAGAGGGGAGGGGAGAGAGAGAGAGAGAGAGAGAGAGAGAGGGGGAGAGAGAGAGAGAGAGAGAGAGAGAGAGGGAGGGGGGGAGAGAGAGAGGAGGGGAGAGAGAGAGGGAGAGAGAGAGAGGGAGGGGGAGAGAGAGAGAGGGAGAGAGAGAGAGGAGGGGGAGGGGAGAGAGAGAGAGAGAGGAGGGAGAGAGAGAGGAGGGGGAGAGAGAGAGAGGGAGAGAGAGAGAGAGAGAGAGAGAGAGAGAGAGAGAGAGAGGGGGGAGAGAGAGAGGGAGGGGGGAGAGAGAGAGAGGAGGGGGGAGAGAGAGAGAGGGAGGAGAGAGAGGGAGAGGAGAGAGAGAGAGGGAGAGAGAGAGAGAGAGGAGAGAGAGAGAGGGGAGAGAGAGAGAGGGGAGGGGAGAGAGAGAGAGAGGAGGGAGAGAGAGAGGGGAGAGGGAGAGAGAGAGAGGGGGAGGAGAGAGAGAGAGAGGGGGAGAGAGAGAGAGGGGGAGAGGAGAGAGGGAGGGGGAGAGAGGCGGTGAAGATCAGTTGTCCTAGCTGTCATTGTAGGCACCCCTGTGTCCTGGCAGTGAGCACTCACACTAAATTAAACTCCTCAGAGATGTAACATTAATTAGTCTCCCAGTAAAACTGCACCCCACCCCAAATTACAATTCAAATTGCATCATTGGCAGAAATTGTAATTATCAACTGTTGCCAAATGATTAGTAGAATTCTTACCATTAATAGTTATAAAAGAAGAGAAGAGAAAAAGAAAAATAACAGACACATAATGTAGACACACACACACACACAGAAAGACATATTTTAGTACATGTATGTGAGCACACTTACACACACACACAGATGTGTTGAGGGGTCTACTCTGTATGGCACATTTGCTGTATTTTATGTAGTTATATGGTTACATATATAGTTATATATGGTTACATATATAGTTATAAATGATTACATCAGGCCTTTAATGAGATTTAAGTATTGAAATAACAATCAATATTTTAGCCAAATTGAACTGGTAGATTGAATATGCATTGATTGAAGTTGTGTTCGTCCCTCAGGTGGGCGGAGCCTATTAGGTTTTCTGACACCTGAGGGTTGTTTGTCTGTCTTTGTTCCAGTCGACTACTGGTGATTGTATCCTTCATTTGTGTGTCAGGGCTTCACGCTACTGCGGGGGGGTTGGCCTGATCACTTCCTCACCTGTCAAACTTACACAGTTACAGACCTTTACATTACTGTATTACTACAGTACGTAACTACACTATTACAGTATGTAACTACACTTTATTAAACAAAGGTTGCAGCACGTATGAGTGGTTACAATCTGCAACGTCATGGCAAAAGATTAAATGCACGTCTACTGGGAATTAAATTGGTCTAGTCAATTGTACGAAACAGGAAGTCTCGTGACTAGACGTGTGGAAGGAGAAGACGGCCGTGAGGAAGGTTTACTAAAGCAAAGAGATTCTACTTGCAGGTATTTCTGAGACTCTGTATCTTAGTAAGTATCTTACTGAATTATTACACTATGTAACTGCAAAATAACACTAATCATCCACACTCATGTCGTCTGTAACTATTACATGATTTGAATCAGCAGTAGTTTATGTACTGGTATGTACTGGTACTGGTACTATGTATACTGGTAATACATAATTTTATAACTACTTTTATTACAGTATTTACCACTATTGGACTATTATCTACACTTTTTTACACACTTTAAAATGTCCTGACAATTATTGTTATTATTATTATTATTTATTACTATTAAATAACTTCAGATATTTCAAATAAACTGCATTCTTCAGTGGGTAGGGAGGTCAGGGAAGACTTATCTGTAATCTGATTACACTCTTATCCTAAAATGAATTAGATCATTTATCTGCTATTAACATCCGGCCATTTATAGATTTTAATGAAATCCTAATTGCCAGATTAATACACGTTTGGGTTTCAACGGGGACAAAAGTAATGGGCATGAAACGTAAAATTATTTTACCCCCATATTCATCATTTCCCACTGGTCTCTGTAGTGATAAAGTTTAAAATTAGAGCCCCGTTAAGAGAATCTGACGGATGGTGCTGTATGACAGCCCTAATTATGCTGACTTATCAGTGCATTTTATTCCTGAGTTAGAAAGAGATTGTTTAATAAAAAAGGAGAAAAATGGCTAAACTCTGGCATGTGTGACTAATGTTGGTGTGTGTAACTAATGTAGGTTTATCATCTCTCTATCGGGAGAAGAAGAAGGAAGTTGAGGTTAAATTTTGAAATCTAAATTTACCCCTCAAATATAGTTAGTTGTAGGTGTTTGGAATACCAGGTTATGCTTCGTTCCTCATGGGAGAAGGGCTATGTGTGTGTGTGTGTGTGTGCGCACACGTGTGTGTGTGTGTGTTGCTCCATACCCTTATGGGCTTCACACCCCACATGCCTTCAGCAACTGCAGTATGTAGATTCTTCTGAAGAACCTTCGGTTACACAAGCCTGGCTGCTAATCTCACCGAGATCTATGAGGACATCAGGACTACAGGACATTTAAACCCAAACTAAATTAGTGAGGACAACTACTAAGAGAGAGAGATGGGGACGAGAGAAGAGGAGGAGAGGAGGAGAGAAGAGGAGAATGGGAGGAGAAGGGGACAATATATGATATCACACTGGGGCAAGATACTGATTGCAGTGCAGATGTGGTGTGTTTGTTGTGGCTCTGGGATGTCCAGTGCAGCAGGCTGGATGTGATCAGGGGCGTCTTCGTCCCGTCGAGTCGTCCCCACACCACACTGCTACTTGTCTTCGTCCCGTCGAGTCGTCCCCACACCACACTGCTACTTGTCTTCGTCCCGTCGAGTCGTCCCCACACCACACTGCTACTTGTCTTCGTCCCATCGAGTCGTCCCCACACCACACTACTTGTTGGCATGTTGTGAGAAGAATGTGTGAGAGCGACAGTATCGTGCCGCTCTGACCTCCATGTCTCCTCCTGTCCTCTGTGTGATGCGCATTTGACTGTACTGAAGGAGAACAGGAACTCTCCATGGTGACCTGAAGTGTTTTACACAGTGGTTGCTGGAAGAGAGAATGAGAATGTCAATGACCCATATACACACACACACACACACACACACACACACACACACACACACACACACATTTGGAGGGAGAAAAAGAAACTGTGTAAGAGAGATACAGAGACAGAAATAGTAACAGCTATGTTCTCTGCAGTGCGTAGGTGAGTAAGAAGTCAGATTTCTTCAAAAGCTCTTTGCATGGTGGCCAAGTAAAATACTAAGTGCTTCAAACATCACTTTAGGCAGGACATTGACAGGTTTCCTCCTAACTGCTGTGTGTAGAAGGAATGCAGAGAGCAGAGCAAAGACGCTCTGGTCTGACCATGGACTTCATCTGAGTCCACTTCTCTTAGATGCTTTAATCTAATTGGCTGCATTGGCTACTTGTGAAACAATTACCTGGGAGCAATCTAAATGAAAAACCCAATTAAGAGAAGACAGTGAGAACCCTAAGAACTGTAATAACCCTAATGACTCTAATAACCCTAACAACTCAACCCCAATGACTCTAATAACCCTAACCAAAATAACTCTAATAACCCTAATGACTCTAATAACCCTAACCCTAATTACCCCAATGACTCTAATAACCCTAATGACTCTAATAACCTTAACCCTAATAACCCAAATGACTCTTAATAAGTCTTTTTTTTTTAAGTCAAGCCACATTGTCAATTGTGATTTTCACCCCAATCGAAATTTGTCCTCCACATTTACCCATCTGTGCAGTCAGAACACACACACACACACTAGTGATAACTAGGGGGCTGTGGTGCACACGTGCCCAGAGCAGTAATAACCCTAATAACTCCAATAACGTCCACAGTGGAAAATCTCCAGTCTGATTTGGATGTTGGTCATTATCAGTTCATTATCTGTCATTCTGTCTTCCCACTCTAGCTTTTCTGCTTTTGTAGAGAAATACTTCATATTGAATGAATATTATTTTAAAACAAATTTAAAGAAAATAAAAATTGTAAGACATTAACAAAAGAATGAAAAACAACTACATTTCAAAGCAATTCAGAGTCAAAATATGGAAAACAGTTAATAAGCCACAAAACATCATCTTTTAAAAAACTGAAAGGCAGTTTTATTCCCTCTGTCTCACTTTCCCTCTGTCTCACTTTCCCACACACATGAACACCGATAGATACATGATAGCTACATAAAACATTTGTTTTACAAATGTACATATTTTTGTTTTATTTGGAGTCGTAGTTCATATTAATGAAGTGAGTTAAGTATGTGTTCATTTAGCTAATTTCCCTTTATGTTGTAGAGTGTGTGATGCAGAAGACTCAGCACGTCTCAAGCCTCTAATGCCTCAGTTCTCTGGTTTGTGTCCGCACACATACAGCAATAAATTTACCTTTGGTCCTCACTAGGAATGAAACATGATTTAACAGCTAATGTTGATGTAGATGTGTCTCTCCATTATCTCTCGTAGCTGTAAGCATTAAGTTTCTCTCTCCTCAGATGGATGACTTATAAAAGCCCCGAACCCTCAAGGAGAAGCCTGATGAAACAGAACATTTTTTTTCTTCTGACATTGTTCAGAAGTGATTTTTCCTTAGCTTTTCTAAAGGTAACTCAAAGCAATAAAGCACCACACCACCCAGTCTCAGGAGTCGTCCTTAACTCTGTCTGTCTTTCACTCTTTTCCTCAATTCTAATGAATTAGGGGAGCAGCAGGGTCAGAGGAGGCAGCCCAACCGCGTGCGTTACTCCTAATTACACCGTTATTGCCTGGTGCTCTCTGGAGGATGGAGGCTTGGGTAGGTCAGCACTAATAAAAACACCACGGCTGAGTCTGCGCGGCAGCCCGACGACAGTGGAGCCCGAGAACAGACACGGCGATTAGCCAATCACGTGCTCAGGCCTGCTAGCGGAGTGACTGAACCACTAGCGGGGAGACTGTGAGCCTTTGGACAGGATGAACTTATCAGTCCAGTGACGAGAATCTAATCACGTTAGGTCAGACGCCTGCATATGCCACTGTACACATGTGACGTTATGATTTCAATAAAATTGAAATGTCATTTTTTATTCAGTAAAATGAAATCATGGAACGCCCTTCAGGTTCAATATTAGCCTATTAAAGACAGAGCCTAAAAGTAAAGAAAAGGAAAATATGAATGCGTACGACAAGCTGAGCGGGCCAATCCACACGTCTGGGATTACAGGACAGTGAGACTAGCTTCAGGCAACCAATCACAAGCAGGACCAGTCAACCAGTCAAACATAACCTCTGACCCCACACATAACCTCTGACCCCAGCCTGTCAAACGCTAGGGACAGACTGGATTTGGACATCCATGGACATGGCGGAGGAGCTGGGAAGACGAGAACAAAACTAAAGTCATCAGCGCCAGTACAACAACAACAGAGAAGCAGCCAGACAAGCTGAAGCCACGGTACAGCGACTGGAACAAGGAGGACAAAATAGATCTGAAATAGAATTATTTATGGCTTGCAGCACAAAGTAAAAATCAATCTTCTATTATAGAAATAGGATACGCAGATGAATTAAAGCTTAATGAGGTTTTCCGGGAATGACCCTGGACTCCCGACGGTCATGCACACACAGGCAAACTGGAAACATGCTCAGCACGCACCTGTGTGTCACCTGTGATCAGGAAGAACCTGTCTGTCTCTCAGAGATGATCAGGAAGAACCTGTCTGTCTCTCAGAGGTGATCAGTAAGATCAGTAAGTCTTTCTGTTCAGCTATTAAGGCTTATCTCCTATCACTTTTATTCTAAAAGAAAAAAAAACTTTGGCATGTCATCCTACACCATTTGCAAATGACGGAATATCCATAACAGTAACACTCCTGCACAGTATCTGAGGGACAGTTTAGATGCTCAATAAAACACAATCACAGTTCACTACATATGTTCACTACACAGTTCACTACACACATATGTTCACTACACGGTTCACTACATGGTTCTCTACACAGTTCACTACATGGTTCACTACACACATATGTTCACTACACACAAGTTCACTACACAGTTCACTACACGGTTCACTACATGGTTCTCTACACAGTTCACGACACAGTTCACTACACACATATGTTCACTACACACAAGTTCACTACACAGTTCACTACACGGTTCACTACACACATATGTTCACTACACAGTTCACTACACACATAAGTTCACTACACGGTTCACTACATGGTTCTCTACACAGTTCACTACACAGTTCACTACACACATATGTTCACTACACACATAAGTTCACTACACAGTTCACTACATGGTTCTCTACACAGTTCACTACATGGTTCACTACACACATATGTTCACTACACACAAGTTCACTACACAGTTCACTACACGGTTCACTACATGGTTCTCTACACAGTTCACTACACAGTTCACTACACACATATGTTCACTACACACATAAGTTCACTACACAGTTCACTACATGGTTCTCTACACAGTTCACTACACGGTTCACTACACACATATGTTCACTACACAGTTCACTACACACAAGTTCACTACATGGTTCACTACATGGTTCTCTACACAGTTCACTACATGGTTCACTACATGGTTTTCTACACGGTTCACTACACACATATGTTCACTACACAGTTCACTACACACATAAGTTCACTACACGGTTCACTACATGGTTCTCTACACAGTTCACTACACAGTTCACTACACAGTTCACTACATGGTTCACTACATGGTTCTCTACACAGTTCACTACACAGTTCACTACAGAGTTCACTGCTTTGTCTTTAAGAATGATTTTGTATGGGTTTTTGCATTCATTTATTTAAAGCTTTAAAAAGATGCTGACAGGGATTATGATAAATGCTGAACTCAGTGAGATAATCTGTTTTTAATTACACTGGAATTAGATGTTTTGCAGGCACAATATTTTCCCATGACTTTTTAAAGATTGAATTAGAGAGTAAACAAGAATAAACAAGAGTAAACAAGAATAAACAAGAATAAATGTGAATGTGTTCAAACAGCCATTTGGGAGAGTGGGAGCAGGAAGAGTGGGCGGGGCACAGTGATAACCAGAGTGGGCGGGGCACAGTGATCTATACCGCAGTGCTTACAGATCAGTGATCTATACCGCAGTGCTTACAGATCAGTGATCTATACCGCAGTGCTTACAGATCAGTGATCTATACCGCAGTGCTTACAGATCATCAGTGATCTTATAGTGCATCACAGTATTAGTTTTCAGAGTAGTTGTCTGTACTGACATTATAAAACATGTATGGCAATTTCATAATGCATTATAAAGTGCTATTAAATTAGCTGTTATTTATGTTATTAACTTATAATACAGTATACATGCTCATGCCAAGCACTGTAACAATAATGTATGAATTATATAATTTAAAATGCACTTATAAAGCAACATCAAATAAACAGGAACTGATCACATGTCAACAGGAAATGGTCAGATACAAACAGGAACTTTTATCAGCAGATGAACAGAAGCTGGTGATAACAAATGAACAGGAAGTGATCATATGATTACTTCCAGATCACATGATATAAGATGATCCGCTTACATCAAATGATCAAGAAATCAACTGGAAAAATTGAACATGAATCATAACAGATGAACAAACAGGAAGTGATCACACCAGTGGAAAACAAACTGATCATAACAGATGAACAAACAGGAAGTGATCACACCAGTGGAAAACAAACTGATCATAACAGATGAACAAACAGGAAGTGATCACACCAGTGGAAAACAAACTGATCATAACAGATGAACAAACAGGAAGTGATCACACCAGTGGAAAACAAACTGATCATAACAGATGAACAAACAGGAAGTGATCACACCAGTGGAAAACAAACTGATCATAACAGATGAACAAACAGGAAGTGATCACACCAGTGGAAAACAAACTGATCATAACAGATGAACAAACAGGAATTGATCACACCAGTGGAAAACAAACTGATCATAACAGATGAACAAACAGGAATTGATCACACCAGTGGAAAACAAACTGATCATAACAGATGAAGCAGATCAGTGTGTCTCAATTAATACAACAGTTTATACAGAAAATTGTTATTAACTGTGGCACAATTACAGTAGCTGTAAATGCATTTGTGTACCTGTAGAGGTAAAGTGGCTTCAGTGGTGCCAGACAACTAAGTGCTGAAACCCCAACAGAGCCATCTGGTGACGGAGACAGGCGAGCGCTGACGGAGCTGATGGAGCTGACGGAGCTGATGGAGACAGTGCTGACTGCTGTCAGATGGTCCTAGTCATGCGTTTCCTTTCACTCGATTACACGAATATGCATAATACTGTGAATGAGGTTGTGTTGGCATAACGCATCTTACGTCATAGCTACAAAACCATCACGTTTACTGGCAAAGACGGTCAATTACCAAAGACAATTAGGACTGAAGACAATTATGAGTAAAGACAATTAAACACATAAATTACAAAGGAAGCACTGATGGTTATGATACACTTTACAGTCCACAAATCAGAGGGGTGGGCACATCTAGGACTGAACTATCCAACATGGCTAAGATGAAGCCTGTGTAAGAAACTCATGGGAGAGAAGTGACTCCAGTGAGCTGACTGGGCTTAGACCAAAACACAGACTGAAATGGAAGACCTGCTTAGGCTACTTACAGCAGCCAACAGTCTGCATGAGGCCGTCAATAATACACGTCACATTCCTACTGCTGTCTATAATACACGTCACATTCCTACCGCCGTCTATAATACACGTCACATTCCTACCACCGTCTATAATACACGTCACATTACTACCGCCGTCTATAATACACGTCACATTCCTACCGCCGTCTATAATACACGTCACATTCCTACCGCCGTCTATAATACACGTCACATTCCTACCGCCGTCTATAATACACGTCACATTCCTACCGCCGTCTATAATACACGTCACATTACTACCGCCGTCTATAATACACGTCACATTCCTACCGCAGTCTATAATACACGTCACATTCCTACCGCCGTCTATAATACACGTCACATTCCTACCGCCGTCTATAATACACATCACATTCCTACCGCCGTCTATAAAACACGTCAGTACATCTGTTATAGTAGCAATATCTCCATGACAAGGTGCATTAGTGGGACCATGAGCAGAATAATGAGGTGCACCTTCATTAAACACTGCACACTATATTTTAGAATAATTACATGTATCAGAATCATAATCACAGTGATACTAGACAGTGAGACTCTGTCTCAAAGCTGCTGAATTCTTCACTGCTAAAGTGTGTACACAGTCCTCTGGTGCTGGGGAATCATTATATGAGAATAATCAGAGCAGTGCAAAGTCATAGGTTCAGACAGGCGTGTGTGTGTATGTGTGTGCATGTACACACACACACACACACACACATATCTATATATATCATGTCTAATAGACCCTATTCACCGGTGTGTGTGTGTGTATGTGTGTGTGTATTCACCTATACTGGAGGGTTTCACACTCTTCACTCTTCACACTGCACAGCCTGAAGCAGCAGGACATGTCAAATGATTTACATTTTATTATCCCTGCTCATCTTCCCCCTTACCCACCGACTGGCCCCACCCACCGACTGGCCCCACCCACCTACTGGCCCCACCCATCTCCTAGTCATGCTCATTCCTTTACGTCCACTGTCATGATGAATCGGAGCTGCCTAGCAGATTCCTTTCACCATGATCTAGCCCCACCTCCAGACCACTATCTAGCCCCGCCTCCGGACCATAATCTAGCCCAACCTCCAGACCATTATCTAGCCCCGCCTCCGGACCATAATCTAGCCCTGCCTCCAGACCATTATCTAGCCCCGCCTCCAGACCATTATCTAGCCCCACCTCCGGACCATAATCTAGCCCCACCTCCGGACCACCTCCTGGATCTTGAATTAGATTATACAGCATCACACACCAAATCAGGAAGAATGCATGTCAGATTTCCCTCTCACACTCCTGCTGTGTCTCATGTGTCTCACACTGTGTCTCGTGCTGTGTCTCATGTCTTGTGCTGTGTCTCATACTGTGTCTCATGTCTCAGGATTCAGGTTTCACACATTACTTACCAACATATATTTACCGACTATAATTTAAAAATGTATAATTTCCAAATGTGTTTTGTGTCTGTAGGTCTGTGTGTGCGTATGTGCTTCTGCATGTTTGTGTGCACTTTTTTGTACATGTATGTTTTTCTGTGTATTCACGAGTGTTTCTACACGTGAGTGTGTGTATTCATGTCTGTGTTTCCATGCGTGTACTCATGTCTGTTTCTAGGTGTGTGTGTATTCATGTCTGTCTTTCTACATGTGTGTATTAATATCTGTATTCCTATGTGTGTTTTTCTGCTTTTGAGTCGTGTGTGTGTGTGTGTGTGTGTGTGTGTGTGTGAGTCTGATGTATACAGGTGTTTTTTCCCTGTCTCTTGTTCTTATGCAGTGCCCGGTTTGCGTGCGTGTGCGTGTGTGTGTGTGCGTGTGACTGTGTGTGCTCATTACACAAACACACATCTCACTCACAGAAACACACATACACACATGTGCATGCACACACAGTAGTAAATGACTAAATGACACCTACACAATCAGTGGTAGTGGGGACAGTTCTGCCTCCAGCCCACAACCACCACGACCTGCAGCCATCGGTCTGCGCTGAGACTGTCATGCACATAACCAACAACCAACATCACAACTTTACATTCAACTTGACATTGAACTTTACATTCAACTTGACATTGAACTTTACATTCAACTTGACATTGAACTTTACATTCAACTTGACATTCAACTTTACATTCAACTTGACGTTGAACTTTACATTCAACTTGACATTGAACTTTACATTCAACTCCGCAGAGCTTCAGCTGTCAGATCCGCCGGATGTCGATGTACAAACACTGCAGCCAGTTAATAATGATTAGGGACACTAACTGGCCAGATAAAGATTAACAGTGAGGTTAAGTTTAGGTTAGGTTAGGGCTATGAAGGGAGGGAGGTTAAAGTATGTTAGACTGGTAGATTTAAACATTCTGATTGAGCTCTGTGAGTTAGTGGTGTAAAGCTGACATCCTCCCACACACACACACCTGTCTCTGTTAGCATCTAAACATACGCACACACACACCTGTCTCCTGCAGCATCTAAACATACACACACATACACACACAGGCACTTTCGCTGATGTGTGCTGTTAAAAAGGAAAGTAAAAGAAAGCCCAGTCCCCACACCCTCCCTAAGGTTAAACATATAGTTTTGTTTTGTCCTGAGGTAGGAAAGATTACATTAGCATAACCTGCATAAGTAAGCGCCCCCCAGCCTGTGTGATGTATGGGGGCCCATATGCAGCCTGATAGCTTCCCTGTGCCAGCTAATGCACTGCAGGCCTCAGGACGGAGCAGCTCACACTCATTTGTTGGCTCTGCTGGGAAACCACAAGTGTGTGAAATGTGCTGCTCGCCTCCCTGGGTCCGTAATGGAAGCATAAGTGATTCTTTCCTTTAAAAAATATGATTTGGGAATAAATGAAGAAAAACCTGAAACAAAAGTGAATAAAAAACATATTAAAAAAACTCTAAAACCTCTGACTTCAGAGTAAAATTGTGCTTTGTGTAGGAGTATAGGGGAAGCAGTGTGTGTATGAGTCAGAGGGCTCCTGCACTGTGTGTGTGTGTGTGTGTGTGTCAGAGGGCTCCTGCACTGTGTGTGTGTGTGTGTGTGTGTGTCAGAGGGCTCCTGCACTGTGTGTGTGTGTGTGTCAGAGGGCTCCTGCACTGTGTGTGTGTGTGTGTCAGAGGGCTCCTGCACTGTGTGTGTGTGTGTGTGTGTCAGAGGGCTCCTGCACTGTGTGTGTGTGTGTGTCAGAGGGCTCCTGCACTGTGTGTGTGTGTGTGTGTGTGTGTGTCAGAGGGCTCCTGCACTGTGTGTGTGTGTGTCAGAGGGCTCCTGCACTGTGTGTGTGTGTGTGTGTGTGTGTGTGTCAGAGGGCTCCTGCCTCTCTCATTCCTTCTGCATGTGTGTCTATGTACATAAAGAATGAAATATGCAGCACTTACACCTGTGAGCGCCAAAGCCACAGTCCACACAGCAGAGTCCACAGTCCACACAGCAGAGTCCACAGTCCACACAGCAGAGTCCACAGTCCACACAGCAGAGTCCACAGGCCACAGTCCACACAGCAGAGTCCACAGGCCACAGTCCAGGAACCTGGAACAAGGGACCAGACATCAAAAAGCGTAACACACTTCAGTGGACAAATGGCAAGAAGATTCTAAACTACACACAATACTACACACAAACTACACACAATCTACACACAATACTACACACAAACTACACACAATCTACACACAAACACTACGCACAAACTACACACAAACTACACACAATACTACACACAAACTACACACAATCTACACACAAACACTACGCACAAACTACACACATACTACACACAAACTACACACAATCACTACACACAAACTACACACAAACTACACACAATACTACACACAAACTACACACAAACACTACACACAAACACTACACACAAACTACACACAAACTACACACAAACTACACACAGCTTCACATACTGGTGCTTTTTTCAAGACAATCAAAAATATTCAGGCCAGTTCTGCCAACACATTTATGAACATCACAGCAACGTTACAAACATATAAACATATAACCACTTTAAAAACCTAAACATCAGAAAGATCTCCTGTGTTTTTCCTGTGTTAATTTAAAGAGCTTCTCATCTGTGAGTGTTGAAGACATCATACAAGGAGAATGCAGAGTCTTAGCTGTGTGCATGTGTACGGCAGCTGTGTGACTGGGCAGCGTTCTGCTCATGTTCCGTCGCGTATGAACCTGTAGTGGGACGGAGGTTTTGCACCTGCGGCAGCTTCAGCATGTGGCAGCTCTGTACATCCTGCAGACTGTGTGTACTGCCAACACCACTTCCTCCCAGCCAGGGCAATGAGCTGATCTTCCAGAGGGCTCACACCCACACACTCCACCTTTCATCCAGGACAGGGGGAGGGATCTTGGCTTTGAGGGGGGGTGTGCAGTAGTAGTTTCCAAAAACTTCTGGGAAAGGCACCAGATCTACTACTAACAGAAATTTGAATTAACAAATTGAGACAAGAGTATGTCCACTATTCCTTGTCTACACTCATCAGATAACACACAGTTAGCGTTTACAGCACTGGAGCAGTCTGAACAGCATATAAGCAGGTTAACTAGCAAGGGTTAGTGTTAGTGTTACCATACCATTAAAAAATTTAAGATCCTGTCTTAGAATGACATTTAAACTTTATTTTAGCAAAAAATCACATCTGAAAACTATTTAAATATATTGAATGCATCACATATTTTAGTTCCTCAATGGTTATACTTAATTATACTGAATACTTAAAATGTTGATGGTTGTTTGATGTTTGTTTACAAATGGCCACTACGCTAATTGTGGCTACTACGCTAGCTTTAACGACGGCTAAGTGTCTAACGTAAACTAAACAAACCTATCTGGGTGTGTTTCATATATTATCTGTATTAACGGCTGTCTAACGTAAACTAAACAAACCTACCCAGGTTTATATATTAAAACACTGTTATAGTGCTGGGTAACGGTTAGGGATTAAGTTTAACACACCCACTGAAGCGCAGTGCTGGGTTAGGATTAGGGATAACACAACCACTGAAGCACAGTGCTGGGTTAGGATTAGGGGTTATGGTTAACACAACCACTGAAGCGCAGTGCTGGGTTAGGATTAGGGGTTAGGTTTAACACAACCACTGAAGCTCAGTGCTGGGTTAGGATTAACACAACCACAGAAGCTCAGTGCTGGGTTAGGATTAACACAACCACTGAAGCTCAGTGCTGGGTTAGGATTAACACAACCACTGAAGCTCAGTGCTGGGTTAGGACTGTATGGCAGCGTGTCAATCTCTGCTGCTTCAAGTATGAACTCTGATGGAGCAGATCTGGGAGAGGGCAGGTTTGTCTGCTACACCCACACACCACCCGTTCAGTGGAGGTTAATTAAGAATAAGGAAAGTGAACAAGCACTGTGTGCACTGGGTGCTGAGACCATTCCTTCAGTGTCCTGTGTGATGGAGCTGACCACAGGCCTAACCTTGGCCTCAGATGCAGTAATCTTCTTTGCCAACTGGGCCGTGTGTTCAGAAGCTCAAAGAAGCCTCTGTCATGTCATATTGATTCATACAGCACAAGAGGTCACAAAGCAGCTCTACAAACGTACGGGTGCAGCTTCCTGGACAAGCCGCAGGCGACAGTGCAAGGACAATCTCCATGGGTGGCCCCCGACTCCAGAGAGACGTGGGAGTGGTCTCCAGTGGGAGTGGTCTCCATTGGGAGTGGTCTTATGCTACAGTAGGGAGTGGTTAACGCTGATGTGGGAGTCGTTAACGCTGTTAGCTCGTTATGCAATGGGAGTGGCTCATTATGCAATGGGAGTGGCTTGTGTTGCAGTAGGAGTGGCTCATGCTACAGTAGGAGTGGTTCACGGCTCACAGCTCCACCCCAACCACCTCTTTTCAGACATAAAAGCAGATCCATGCTGCTGATCCTGTCCTGACGTGATAGGTGACTAGTGTAGAAAAGTGTACTAAGTTTTCAGAACCTGTTCTTGTTCTAGTCCCTCTGTCTCTCACTGTACTTAAAGATACAAGCTTTATTCAGTCACACTGTGATCGTTCTCTAGCATTGGTCCTCTGAAACAGCAGCCATGCTAGCAGAAAGCCTATCACGCTTGAAATTCATCATACAGCATGCATATTTAAGGCCTGCCAGGTGTTGACTGGAGGAACGCTGTTATGCTAATGCCTCCGTGTTCGGCTCGCTCGGCTTGGCTTTTGGGAGCGACTGGAATTTAAAACGTGGCAGTGAAGCACATGCTTCCTCTCCAGGGCCATTCATCACGCAGCACGCCACGCTGGGAACGATTTTACGTCTGCCTTTTCATCCATTGCAAATATACTGACAATATCACTTAGGCAAATCACAAGACACCTCAGCACAGCCGGGTCCTGGCTGAAAGCAGGAACGTTCTGGACTTCCATCATGGTGAGGTCAAGTAATGGCAACTTAGTCATTTTTGTCAGTGTAACACCTGCTGTGTAACAGCATGGCTCCAGTACATGTCTGTGTGAGATGGGGCTGAGGTAGGCCCACTCAGAGCTGCTGTGCGTTTAACACAGCAGAGTGAACTGCACCATACCTGGCTGAGGAGTGTGAGCAAAAGCACTCTGCACTGGGGGGCAGGTCAACCCTTCACCAGAGCACTCTGTACTGGGGGGCAGGTCAACCCTTCACCAGAGCACTCTGTACTGGGGGGCAGGTCAACCCTTCACCAGAGCACTCTGTACTGGGGGGCAGGTCAACCCTTCACCAGAGCACTCTGTACTGGGGGCAGGTCAACCCTTCACCAGAGCACTCTGTACTGGGGGCAGGTCAACCCTTCACCAGAGCACTCTGTACTGGGGGGGGCAGGTTAACCCTTCACCAGAGCACTCTGTACTGGGGGGCAGGTCAACCCTTCACCAGAGCACTCTGTACTGGGGGGCAGGTCAACCCTTCACCAGAGCACTCTGTACTGGGGGGCAGGTCAACCCTTCACCAGAGCACTCTGTACTGGGGGGCAGGTCAACCCTTCACCAGAGCACTCTGTACTGGGGGGCAGGTCAACCCTTCACCCTCACCAGGTCAACCCTTCACCAGAGCACTCTGTACTGGGGGGGCAGGTACTGGGGGGCAAGCCCTTCACCAGAGCACTCTGTACTGGGGGGCAGGTCAACCCTTCACCAGAGCACTCTGTACTGGGGGGCAGGTCAACCCTTCACCAGAGCACTCTGTACTGGGGGCAGGTCAACCCTTCACCAGAGCACTCTGTACTGGGGGGCAGGTCAACCCTTCACCAGAGCACTCTGTACTGGGGGGGCAGGCACTCTGTACTGGGGGGGGGGCACCCTTCACCAGAGCACTCTGTACTGGGGGCAGGTCAACCCTTCACCAGAGCACTCTGTACTGGGGGGGGGCAGGTCAACCCTTCCTTCACCAGGTCAACCCTTCACCAGAGCAGCACTCTGTACTGGGGGGCAGGTCAACCCTTCACCAGAGCACTCTGTACTGGGGGGGGCAGGTCAACCCTTCACCAGAGCACTCTGTACTGGGGGCAGGTCAACCCTTCACCAGAGCACTCTGTACTGGGGGCAGGTCAACCCTTCACCAGAGCACTCTGTACTGGGGGGCAGGTGGGCACTCTGTACTGGGGGGCAGGTCAACCCTTCACCAGAGCACTCTGTACTGGGGGGCAGGTCAACCCTTCACCAGAGCACTCTGTACTGGGGGGGCAGGTCACTGGGGGGCAGGTTAACCCTTCACCAGAGCACTCTGTACTGGGGGGCAGGTCAACCCTTCACCAGAGCACTCTGTACTGGGGGGGCAGGTTAACCCTTCACCAGAGCACTCTGTACTGGGGGCAGGTCAACCCTTCACCAGAGCACTCTGTACTGGGGGGCAGGTCAACCCTTCACCAGAGCACTCTGTACTGGGGGCAGGTCAACCCTTCACCAGAGCACTCTGTACTGGGGGGCAGGTCAACCCTTCACCAGAGCACTCTGCACTGGGGGCAGGTCAACCCTTCACCAGAGCACTCTGCACTGGGGGGCAGGTCAACCCTTCACCAGAGCACTCTGTACTGGGGGGCAGGTTAACCCTTCACCAGAGCACTCTGTACTGGGGGGCAGGTCAACCCTTCACCAGAGCACTCTGCTTCATCCCCGGTTACTCATCAGAGCTACACACCTGCAACTCCTTCACACCACAGCATTCTGAACAATGATCACTGTTCTGTTCTGTTCACTCTGAGAGGTTAACAAGCTGGAAATATCCACCGCTCCCACATTCAAAAGCAGAACACTATTCTTGAGCTGAACTACAGGACAAAGTAAAGTCAAAATGGGGCCATATTTACACGCAGGTCAGGGGACACTCTTCATTCTCATCATTTACATCTGGGCGAGATTGTCAGTGTACACGAGGTCCTCCCTCCCACCCTCTCCTAGTCCCGCCCATTCCAGTTCCATTTACATTTACATTTACATTTACCCAGAGCGACTTACAAAAAGTGCTTCATTGTTTTACTCAGAACAAAATCTCTAGCTAGTTAGTTTAGGCTAAAATCAGGAAGAAACTTTAAGCAAAGATATTATTAGATACAGTCAGTATGGACTGTATGCATGTTTTCCGCGTGTTCTGAGAGATGGTGGGTCAAGCCGAGCTGTGCTTGAAGCTCGAAGAGCTCTGGGTACAGATCGGGATTTGACCATTGCCACCATGTATGGAGGTGCTGGTCCATTCTTAGCCTTGTAGGCCAGCATCAGGGTTCTATATCTGATGTGGGCAGCTACAGGAAGCCAGTGAAGAGAGCGCAGCAGAGGAGTAACATGGCTGAACTTAGGAACATTGAAGACAAGTCGAGCCGCCGAGTTCTGGATCAGTTGCAAGGGCCTGATGTTACGCATAGGAAGACCAGCCAGGAGTGAGTTGCAGTAGTCAAGTCTTGAAATGACAAGAGACTGAACAAGCACTTGAGTAGCCTCGCTAGACAGAAAAGGTCGCATTCTCCGAATGTTGTAAAGGAGAAATCTGCATGACCGAGTCAGGTTTGCAACATGGGTTGAGAACGATAACTGGTCATCCACAACTACACCAAGGCTTCGAGCTTCAGCAGATGTGGTGACCAGCGAGTTCTCAAAAGAGATGGAAAGATCCTGGCGAGGACTTGAAGTTCCAGGGATGAACAGTAATTCAGTCTTGCTGGGGTTCAGCTTCAAGTGATGAGCCGACATCCAAGATGAGATATCAGCAAGACAAGCCGAGATCCGAGATGAAACCTGTGTGTCAGAAGGTGGAAAGGAAAGGACAAGTTGAGTGTCATCAGCATAACAGTTTAAAAGAGAGGAGAAAATGTTGAAGAGCTTGCGTGGATCAGAGGCCGATGCTTCCAGCTTCTCCTTGAAGAAGGAAGATTTCGCCGCTGTTTCACTCCTCCCCACCTCCTCTAAGCACCTCCCACTGCTCCTCCCCTCCTCTAAGCACCTCCCACTGCTCCTCCCCTCCTCTAAGCACCTTCCACTGCTCCTCCTCTCCATCCAGTGTTATCTACAATCATGTCTCTAATCCATCTTTGCATTCAATACCCCATAAGTGTCAATTGATAATAGCCTCTCTGTCTGTATGAATTGATATTAGCCTCTCACTCTCCTCCGCTCTCTCTCCCTCTCTCCTCCTCTCTCTCTCCCTCTCTCTGTCTCTCTGTATGAATTAAGCTGGGTGTGCATGAGCAGACAGACGCTCCTGCAGTGAGAGGGCCTTGTGAAGCTACTGGTGTGTTTCACAACACTCCCCACGTGCCCCATACACAGGATACTGCGCTATAGTAGAGCTCAGAAAACAGTATAGTAGTATACAGTATAAAGTATAGTACTATGGAGTATACTGTGCACTACAGCATCTATATCTGGACAGTTCTGAGCGTGGGTGATGGGTTTATGTTCAGCTGTGGGCTGGGAGGCTGGATCTGTACTGAATAGAGTCTAATGCCCCTTGTGTTTGTTGCTTATTACACTTGGTCAATACAAATACAATTAGCTAGACAATGAGTTAGACCAAAGGTTCCTGTGACAATAGCCAGTTAAACAGGTAGACTAACACTTCCACTGGGATTTAGACAGTTATGTAAACAAACAGTGTGTAACTGTTGGCTGAGACAAACACACAGACAAACAGTCAAAGAATCAGTCAGAGGAACCTGGTGGGTCAGAATTGTCATTATGTCATGTCTGTAATACTGCCTGAACAAATCCTCCTACACACACACACACACACACTAATGCAGGCACGTGAGTGTCCTTTTCAGACTAGGCAGATGTTAAAGGATTTTTTAAGCAAAATAACTGAACATAAACAAAAATTAAATTAAAGACAAAGTAATAAGATACATAATTATGTACTGCCAGTCTGATACTGCCACTGTGTGCCGTGTTAAATACAAAAACATCGACAGCAGGTGGACCAGACTGTAGATAAATATGAACACTGTGTTTAAGAGGAGGTTGAAGAATATAGAGAAAGCAAGAAAGTGAAAGAGAGGTGGATGGAGAGATTGGGAGGGTAAGTGGGTGCAGAGAGAGAAGAGAAAGGGAGAGAAAGGGGAAGAGAGAGAGATGAGATAAGGGGAAAGAGAGAGAGGAGATAGGGAGAGAGGGAGAGAGAGAGAAGTAAAGAGAGAGGGGGAAGAGGGAGAGAGAGAAAGGAGATACTCCCTGGGCTTTATCTCTCATAAGTGGGGAACAGCTAAATGCAAACACTGCTGTAAATGTGCATTACTGTCTTTTATGAGATAAAGCTAAACAGTTCGTCTCCTTCTTATGAATCTTAATGAGGTAGCATAAAATATCTTATGTACAATGGTGCCAAGGTAGGTTACATGATAATTTAGTATCATTATTATTATTGTATAAAGACATTAAAACATTGTATAACATATTAAACATCATATATGAAAAGTGTATTGTATGTAATATGGGACAACTCCTGAAAATTAAATTAAAAGGACAGTGTTATTAACCCTAACACTGTCCTGATACCCAACCCTAACACTGTCATAACCCTAACACTGTCCAGATACCCAACCCTAACACTGTCATAACCCTAACACTGTCCAGATACCCAACCCTGACAATGTCCTGATACCTAACCCTAACACTGTCCAGATACCCAACCCTAACACTGTCATAACCCTAACACTGTCCAGATACCCAACCCTGACAATGTCCTGATACCTAACCCTAACACTGTCCAGATACCCAATCCGCACACTGTCCTAACACTGTCCAGATACCCAACCCTAACACTGTCATAACCCTAACACTGTCCAGATACCCAACCCTAACACTGTCATAACCCTAACACTGTCCAGATACCCAACCCTGACAATGTCCTGATACCTAACCCTAAAATCCTAACACTGTCATAACCCTAACACTGTCCAGATACCCAACCCTAACACTGTCATAACCCTAACACTGTCCAGATACCCAACCCTGACAATGTCCTGATACCTAACCCTAACACTGTCCAGATACCCAACCCTAACACTGTCATAACCCTAACACTGTCCAGATACCCAACCCTGACAATGTCCTGATACCTAACCCTAACACTGTCCAGATACCCAACCCTGACAATGTCCTGATACCCAACCCTAACACTGTCATAACCCTAACACTGTCCAGATACCCAACCCTAACACTGTCATAACCCTAACACTGTCCAGATACCCAACCCTGACAATGTCCTGATACCTAACCCTAACACTGTCCAGATACCCAACCCTAACACTGTCATAACCCTAACACTGTCCAGATACCCAACCCTGGCAATGTCCTGATACCTAACCCTAACACTGTCCAGATACCCAACCCTAACACTGTCATAACCCTAACACTGTCCAGATACCCAACCCTAACACTGTCATAACCCTAACACTGTCCAGATACCCAACCCTAACACTGTCATAACCCTAACACTGTCCAGATACCCAACCCTAACACTGTCATAACCCTAACACTGTCCAGATACCCAACCCTAACACTGTCATAACCCTAACATTGTCCAGATACCCAACCCTAACACTGTCATAACCCTAACACTGTCCAGATACCCAACCCTAACACTGTCATAACCCTAACACTGTCCAGATACCCAACCCTAACAATGTCATAACCCTAACACTGTCCAGATACCCAACCCTAACACTGTCATAACCCTAACACTGTCCAGATAACAAGACAACAAGAAAAACACCCCCCCAAACACCCCTCCCCCTTTCCCACCAACCACAAAACATTGTTCTTCATTTTTAACCTGTAAGGATCTTTTCTCTCTCTCTCTCTCACACACACACACACACACACACACACACACACACAAAGGTGTGACCTTATTTTTTAATTATCTACAAGTATCTAGTCATGAACAAGCCGCCTCTATTATCACGCCATCAATCAAACACTCCTGCCTGTTGTGTATGTAGCTGTGTGTGTGGTGTAGGCATGACATATTAATGCTGCCACATTCTTTATCTCTCTTTATATCTGTAACCAGTAAACTCAGTAAAGGTGTTTTTATATATGCTTTGTTTATGTATTTGTATTTGTTCACACATCAGAGCTCAGAACAGGTGTTAGTCTGTCTGCTATCATCAGGGCAGGAGAAGACAGCAGGATTACAGGGTTCCATAAACTACAGGAAGATCTTCAGTGCACATTCAGTAATATTCATAACCATCTAGAAAGTCCAGAATGATCACTATAAATCTGGTGTTTTACGGTGTTTAACCTTAAGGTGTGAGGTGCATTAATGATGATGTTACTCTGATGCAGGTGAAGGTCTCACAGGTGTCCAAGCCCCTCACTGATCGCACACTACTGAGGTCCTTCCTGCGTACGTGTGGGGACAGGTGTCTGCTGTAGTCTGATACGGAGACATATGAAGACATACACATGATCTTAATGTATTAGGAACAGTGCTAAAAAGAAAGAGGATGAGTGTCATTAGGGAAACATGCAGTTACTCAGCAGTTTGAAGTGCCAAGTCTAATCACCTGAGATGGCAGGCAATGTATAAAAGTCCAGAGGGACTAGTGAAAGGAGGGAGAGAGTGAGGGATGGAGAGAGAGAGTGAGGGATGAAGATAGAGAGAGTGAGGGATGGAGAGTGAGGGATGGAGAGAGAGAGAGTGAAGGATAGAGAGAGAGAGAGAGAGAGAGAGAAAGATGGAGAGAGAGGGATGGAGAGAGTGAGGAGATTGAGAAGGCAGAAAAGAAAAAGAGGGAGGGAGAGAGAATGTGTGAGAGAGAGTGAGCCAGAGAGAGAGGAGGGAGAGAAAGAGAGGGAGGGAGAGAGGGAGAGAGGGAATCAGGATAATGGTTTAGCTCTATTCTTGTCACATGCAGCATGAATCACATATGAGCAAATGAAAAGGTCACCAGCTGCTGGAGTTACAGCTGTGTCACTCTGTCTCACTCATGGAGTTCAGGTCCATCTGTGTTACAGAACACACCTCTACACGTGGTGATTACTACACGCCGTGATTACTACACACGGTGATTACTACACGCCGTGATTACTACACGCCGTGATTACTACACGCCGTGATTACTACACGCGGTTATTAACACACTACAAACACACTACACTAAGCTCATTATGTCGGGGGCTTTAAATGCTGTCGTGTGTGGCCTTTGTTGGCTTCATGAGCGACAGTGTGTACAGGTGTGCAAACTCTCCCAGATTAATTAGTATCTACATCACACTCACCCAAGGCCTGACGTTAAGCTCCGCACCTCTACAAACGCAGCACACACCAGCATTTGAACAACACACCATCCAACATCAGACCACAGCCCACACAGAACAGATTACAGAACACAGCACAGTGCATGGACCACAGAGCAGATCACAGACCAAATATCACAGTCCATAGACCATATATTACAGACCACAGATCAGTCCATAGACCATATATTACAGACCACAGATCAGTCCAAAGACCATAGAGCAGATTACAGATCACAAATCTTAGAACATAGATCACAGACCATAGATGACAGACTACAGCTCATATATCACAGACCACAGTATAGAGACTGCAGTTCATATACCAGATCACAGACCACAGATAAACGGTTACATAGTTCACGGACCATAGATTAGAGATCACAGACCAGAGATCACGGGCCACAGAAACCAGTATGGTTGGATACTCTTTACAAGACCACCTGATCCTTTAAGATTAAGTGTTTTCATACACCTCCCTATCAACTTGTATAGATCTGCTCCTATGGAGAGAATGCTAAAGTTAGCACTCATGCTAGCAGGTTTGTAGGTCACCAAAAAGTGGGAAAAGCTGTTGAAAACAGGAAGTGTCCTGTGTGGTGGTACAGGAAGTTTCCTGTGTGGTGGTACAGGAAGTGTCCTGTGTGGTGGTACAGGAAGTGTCCTGTGTGGTGGTACAGGAATCGCAGTGTCTTGCTGAGCTGTCACAGAGGAGCCTGATTGGCTGTAATTGGCATTGATTGAGCTCATTGAGATGATTTTCACAGTGACGTTTTGTGTGGTAAACCATCTATTAAAAGCCGCAGGAGTGATTGACACTAGCGTGCTGACAGGGTCTCACGCTGGGGCTGGACGTGCACCTCACTGCTGTAATAACCACCGTGTTCAACAGTGTTTTGTGCTTGGACATATTAGAGCTGTCAGTACAGATTTCTTTCAGATATGATATGTGAGCCAAATGTGTTTATTTGAATAAATTACATTGTTATTTAGATGTTTAAGAATAGTAGCATAGCTGACAGGTCTTGATTAATGAGGTTCAGTCACTGTCAGGATCTGTCCTGTATTTATGAGTTGGCACCTGCGTTTCTTCTCAAATCTGATTCTTTCACCCTTTTTTTTTTTAAACACTTCTATCGATTTGAAGCCAGTTTATGTGGGTGGCGGGTTGAGTTTGCATGTGTTCTCTTGATGCACACTGGGGTGACGCTAGAGTGTGTGTGTGTGTGTGTGTGTGCGGTTGTACAATGTCAGACAACAACACTGCAGTATTTACCAGAACAAAGGACCTAAGCGTGGTGTATAACACAGTCGTAGCACTAGGCCTGTTTCACACGACTGGGGTCAGGGGTTCTGCAGGCGCGAGCATCCCAGGGAACGAGCCGCAGGTGTTTGACCTACAGGTCTTCATTTATCCGCCGTGGAGAGGGGCAGCTAGCATTAGGGGCAGCTACCATTAGGGGCAGTTAGCATTAGCACTAATGAAGGTAAAGCAAAAGCTGCTGATGCAGCCTACACCCATGATGTAAGGGTGGGTGTATAAAGGCAGGTCATTTTCATAGTACTAACCCTGATGGTGTAACTACAACCTGGATGATTTAACTACATTCCTGATAATGTTATTAATAGCATGATGATGTAACTACAACCCTTATGATGCAATTACAAGCTTGATGGTATAACTACAATCCTGATGGTGTAACTACAACCTGATGATGTAATTACCACACTGTTGATGTAATTACAACCCTGATTAGGTAATAACAACCCTGATGATGTAATAAAGCATATACTGACCTTCACTTCAGAAATAACAACACATCAATGACACATACAGTGTGCTCTTTTAGTCACCACCCATCTTCCTCTGTCCCTATAGCTTTTCTATCTGTATCTTTCTCTCCCTTATTCACACACAAATGCAAATCCAAAGCTAGCAGTCCTGGGTGAAAACCAGGAAGTGTTACTGCTGGACCTGCACACACACACACACACGATAGTTCTACTGATGCACACACACACACACACACACACACGATAGTTCTACTGATGCACACACACACGATAGTTCTACTGATGCACACACACACACGATAGTTCTACTGATGCACACACACACGATAGTTCTACTGATGCACACACACACACACACGATAGTTCTACTGATACACACACACACACACACGATAGTTCTACTGATGCACACACACACACACACACGATAGTTCTACTGATGCACACACACACACGATAGTTCTACTTCTCTACTGATACACACACACACACACACGATAGTTCTACTGATACACACACACACACACACACACACACACGATAGTTCTACTGATGCACACACACACACACACGATAGTTCTACTGACACACACACACACACACACACACACACACACACACACACGATAGTTCTACTGATGCACACACACACACACACACGATAGTTCTACTGATGCACACACACACACACACACACACACGATAGTTCTACTGATGCACACACACACACACACGATAGTTCTACTGATGCACACACACACGATAGTTCTACTGATACACACACACACACACACACACGATAGTTCTACTGATGCACACACACATGATACACACACACACACACACACGATAGTTCTACTGATGCACACACACATAGTTCTACTGATCACACACACACACACATGATAGTTCTACTGATACACACACACACACACACACACGATAGTTCTACTGATGCACACACACACACACACGATAGTTCTACTGATGCACACACACACACACGATAGTTCTACTGATGCACACACACACACACACACGATAGTTCTACTGATGCACACACACACACACACACACGATAGTTCTACTGATGCACACACACACACACACGATAGTTCTACTGATGCACACACACACACACGATAGTTCTACTGATGCACACACACACACATAGTTCTACTGATGATAGTTCTACTGATAGTTCTACTGATGCACACACACACGATAGTTCTACTGATGCACACACGATAGTTCTACTGATGCACACACACACACACACGATAGTTCTACTGATACACACACACACACACACACGATAGTTCTACTGATGCACACACACACGATAGTTCTACTGATGCACACACACACATGATAGTTCTACTGATGCACACACACGATAGTTCTACTGATGCACACACACACACGATAGTTCTACTGATGCACACACACACACACACGATAGTTCTACTGATGCACACACACACACACACGATAGTTCTACTGACACACACACACACACACACACACACGATAGTTCTACTGATACACACACACACACACGATAGTTCTACTGATGCACACACACACACACACACACACGATAGTTCTACTGATGCACACACACACACACACGATAGTTCTACTGACACACACACACACACGATAGTTCTACTGATGATACACACACACACGACACACACGATAGTTCTACTGATGCACACACACACACACACACGATAGTTCTACTGATGCACACACACACACACACACACACACACGATAGTTCTACTGATGCACACACACATGATAGTTCTACTGATGCACACACACACACACACGATAGTTCTACTGATGCACACACACACACACACACGATAGTTCTACTGATGCACACACACGATAGTTCTACTGATACACACACACACACACACACGATAGTTCTACTGATGTGTGCATCATAGTTCTACTGATGCACACACACGATAGTTCTACTGATGCACACACACAGTTCTACTGTCACACACACGATAGTTCTCACGATAGTTCTACTGCATGCACGCACATGATAGTTCTACTGATGCACGCACGCACACGATAGTTCTACTGATGCACACACACGATAGTTCTACTGATGCACGCACATGATAGTTCTACTGATGCACACACGATAGTTCTACTGATGCACGCACGATAGTTCTACTGATGCGATAGTTCTACTGATGTTCTACTGATGCATGCACACACGATAGTTCTACTGATGTTCACTGATGCACACGCACATGATAGTTCTACTGATGCACACACACGATAGTTCTACTGATGCACACACACACACGATAGTTCTACTGATGCACGCACGCACATGATAGTTCTACTGATGCACGCACGCACATGATAGTTCTACTGATGCATGCACGCACATGATAGTTCTACTGATGCACGCACACGATAGTTCTACTGATGCATGCACGCACATGATAGTTCTACTGATGCACGCACGCACATGATAGTTCTACTGATGCACGCACATGATAGTTCTACTGATGCACGCACGCACATGATCTACTGATGGCAGAATTTCAAGAAACATTTTTTGTTTGTTTTAGAATTCCTGATGTGTCAGAATCGTTGTACAATGTTAAATTGTCAAATGCTTAATTAAATTTTTACAGATGCTGAAATACCAGTATTGTAAATAAAAAGACAAACTTAAACAACAGGAATTTAAAAAAGTGCAACAGAGGTTCACATGTGTGAACTTGGGGCGACTGAAGACCAGTCGTGCTGCAGCATTCTGAATCAGTTGTAGAGGTCTGATGACCCGCAAGTAGGGAGCTACAGTTGTCCAGCTTTGGGATGACTAGAGGCTGTACAAGCACCTGCACAAGCACCAGTGAGAGAAAGTGTCATATCTGTATGTTGCAGAGGAGAAATCTGCAGGATCAGGTGAGGTTTGAAATGTGTTGATAAAGACAACTGGCTGTTCTGGTGGTGATAACAGGATGTTCTCAAAATAAATGGTGAGGTTGTTGTGGGTTTGGGCTTCCTGGAAGGTACAGAAGCTCCAGGGTTTTGATGGGGTTGAGCTTCAGGTGGTGAGTGGTCATCCACTCAAGTGGTCATCCATGAAGCAATATCCACCTGAGATACGCCCAAAATCCAGAGTGTCAGAATGTGGGAAAGAAAAAATTAGCTGGGTGTCATCAGTGTAGCAATGATAGGATCACCATGGGGATGAGTATATAAAGAGAAGAGGATCAAGGACTGAGCCTTGGGGGACTCCAGTAGAGAGTTTACATGGATTAGATGTTACCTGATAGGAGCGGTCTTCCAGATATGACTGGAACCATTTCCAAACAGAACCAGATTTGATCAACTCACAGATTAAAATTTGATCCACTCACAAGCCACAGTGGCAGATTAGCGATGTGGACAGGAGAGGCAGAGAACGTTCAAAGTAGTAGGTTTTCGGTTCAAAACGGATAGTGACAGAGACGCCATATTTATGTTCAGTTCTTCTACTGTTACAGCTGCCTGTTGGGGCAGCAAAACACCTGTGCTGCAACTGCCATTGGACTACGCATGGCTTGGATGGCTTGGATGGCTTCGATGCAGCTGCTCGACCATGGAAACCCATTCCATGAAGCTCTCTGCACACTGTTCTTGAGCTATTCTGAAGGCCACATGAAGTTTGGATGTTTTGAGGTTTACGTGGCCTACCACTTCATGGCTGAGTTGCTGTCATTCCCAAACACTTCCATTTTCTTATAATACAGCTGACAGTTGACTGTGGAATTTAGGAGTGAGGAAATTTCACGACTGGATTTGTTGCACAGGTGGCATCCTATCACAGTTCCATGCTGGAATTCACTGAGCTCCTGAGAGCAACCCGTTCACAAATGTTTGTAAAAACAGTCTGCATGCCTAGATGCTTTATTTTATACACCTGTGGCCATGGAAGTGATTGGAACACTTGATTCTGATCATTTGGATAGGTGATCGAATACTTTTGGCAATATAGTGTATATTTGTAGACTTCATTATTAACCACCTATTCACTCAAACACACACATACATGTACAATACAAACAAACACACACACACACAACCATATAGGCTACATGCACAGTACATAAACACACACGCACAATCATACATGCACAGTAATTAAACACACACACAATCATATACATGTATAGTACACAAACACACACACAATCATATAGATGTTAGTACATAAACACACACATTATGTAGCTCCACATTAGTGAGTGTGTATGTAGCTTTGTTGTGACGTGTGTGTGTGTGTGTGTGTGTGTGTGTGTGTGTGTGTGTGGGTGTGTGTGTGTGTGTGGATGTGTGTGTGTGTGTACTGCTGTGTGGTCCATGTATGTGTAGGCATGTGTGTTTGCATGTCTATACGAGTGTGTGTAGTGGGTGTATGTATGAACCTGTGTGTATGTGCCTTTTGTGGTGTGGGTGTGTGTGTACTGCTGTGTGGTCCATGTGTGTTTGCATGTCTATACGAGTGTGTGTAGTGGGTGTATGTATGAACCTGTGTGTATGTGCCTTTTGTGGTGTGGGTGTGTTGGGGGGGCTGACCTGGGGTTAAATTAAAGGTGTCTTGTCTGGTGCAGTAAAGGAGAACTTCTCCCTCTGGATGGAGAACTCTGCTGGATGGCAGGTGATCAATAGGAATCCATTTTAGACATGCAGAGCTGAACAAACACAAACAAAATATCAACAAACAAAAGCCAAACCATAAGGAACTATAGCAGATCCACAAAAGCCAAACCAACAGGAAGTGCTGCAGATCCACAGTGTGCCTCAGCCTTCCTGGGTCTTTAATATTCACCCCCTGCATGTTGTGTTTTGCCCCCTCTACCCTGCCCGCCCCCACATCTCTCTCTCTCTCCCTCCACCCGTCTCTCTCCCTCTGCTCTCTCGCTCTCCCTCTCTCAGTCTCCCTCTCTCTCTCTGTCCCACATCTTCTCCTCCCCTGCTATGACTCATTCTTCTGTTGAGTCCCAGGCTCTCTCAGTCTTTCAGAGCTGCTTTATTCCATGACTATTAAACTAACACTAGCCTTTGTCTGCTGCTCCCCCTGCCTCATGAGAACACTGTGAATGGGGATTGGCAATAGCAGACGTTTTCTCTACCTTTTGTTTCTAACAAAATAAACTGAATAGTTCCATAACCAGGATCACACGTGCAGGTCCTCAGGCATCAGAGAGGGAATTCTCAAACATATTCCACATTCATCTAAGAAATATCACATACAGTTATCCACGTTTTTCATTCCACCATTATAATTAAATGCTTTATAATAATAGACACCAAATGATTTCATTCATACATGGTAAGAGTTTACAGTTAGGGTTAGCATTTAAGGTACGAATTAGGGGAAGGGTTTGGTGTAGGGTTTAAGGTAAGGATTCATCTTTAAGGTACGAAAAGTTAAGGCTAGGGGTGGGGTTTAAGTCTAGAATTAATATTCAAGGTATGGGTTAGGGTTTAGCGGTCACAGCAGTGATGAAGGCAGCTTGAAATCCTGAGTGTTTTAATGAAGAAGCAGAAAAGATTGATGGCTAAATGAATGTTATTTTACAACATCGTTCACTATAATGCTGGACGTACACAGCTTGGTTCACATTTAGGTACGATGTGTCCTCCCTCACCGTGACAGACCCCCCCACCAAGCCGCACTACGGCCCGATGTGCGGTCCACAGCGGCAGTACAAAAGACGCAAGACGAAGGGGCAGGAAGGTGGGGACAAGGCAGGGTAACACATCCTGCGGTCCCAGAGCTAAAACACAAAAAACACACAACATAGATTAGCTCCTGCCTCCCTGGGCAGGACCCTGGACCGTCAACAAGACACAAACCACGCCCCAGTTGGTCACAGAGCCCTCACGCCCCAAGGCCTCACAAAGTGTGCGTGTGGACCCCGCCCACCTGAGGGACGCACACAAGGCAACAACAACAGGACAACTGCCGCTGTGCCAGAGGCGACCGGTAGGGGGAGCCTCCCTCACCGTGACAGACGGGAGACAGGCGAAACAAACAGTCGAAGTCAAACAGAAATAATGCGGAAAAACTCAACGCGTAAAGAGATAACGAGCAAACCAATAAACAAACCAAAAACGCCAGGGGAAGTCACTAGCTGGCAGGCGAGATATCGCACACAAAAAACCCTTCCCAAACAAAATACCAAAACGGATAGGAAAAGACAGTGTGGGGGAAAACTTGAGATAGGCCAGTAAGTGGCGCAGGAGATAGACACTCGAATAAGTAAAGCAGTACAGGAACAGAGAACAAGGTGACGAGACACCAAAATCACTAGAGACGTACACAGCTGGCTGGCAAACGAGAGGCATAGGAACCAAACGACTCAGCAGTGATCCACTGCAACTCTCTCCCCCAAATAGGAAGGGCGACAACTGCAGCCGATCACCGCTGATTACTGGAACCCTGCCTAGCACCGGCCCGTGGGTTCCCCCTAGTGGTAGCCGGGGATACCGCACTGGAGCCAGCCCTGACAGTTAGAGCTTAAGGTTAGAGTTTAAGGTAAGGGTTTAAGGTTTCCCATTGTTAGTTTTCTTCCGACTCCAACAAGCACATGTGTGTTTGCTCTGATGGACTCCTCCATTCACATGCACTCTCTCTCTCTCACGCACATCCATACACACACGTACACACACACGCTCACTGTGCATTTTCCCACATCTCATCAGGTGTCCAGAGTAAGATTGTAGTTCATAGAGAGACTTTAATCATTCTTCTTATGATCATGATTTGTTTCATGTTCGTGTAGGCGGAGCTAACACAGGGAGGCGGTCCTAACTAAGACAGCAGGCTAGTAATCACCATCAGACTATGTTCTGGCTTTCTTACAGAGTTCAATGATTAAAGCTCTATATTCAAGAGCAGCTCTGGGAGATGAAATCAACTGATAAACAGAAAAAAGCCTCAAACTCACAAAAAAACTGATGACAGACATCCACCCACATCCACCCACGGCACACTGGATATTTGTAGCAGGTGATGAAAACAAACATAATTACACAGTTTGGGAAACATGGGCATTACAGTTATTACGAACTTGCCTCCAATCTGCAAACTAAATGCTTGTGGACATAAGACACACACACAGAACAGAGAAAGCTGCAGTGACGGACTGACATGGTGGACATGACATGGTGGACATGACATGGTGGACACAGACTCAAGAACCAATGAGAGTTTACAGCAGGGTGGACAATTCATTTTCCCAAGGGGCCACATGAGATACTGGTAGTGCCAGACTAATATACCATCACAGCTATATACATCACAACAGCATACATATAGACCAGTAACTGGGCTGTATCACCACAGCTCCACACATATAGACCAGTAACTGGGCTGTATCACCACAGCTCCACATATATAGATCAGTAACTGGGCTGTATCACCACAGCTCCACATATACAGATCAGTAACTGGGCTGTATCACCACAGCTCCACATATATAGATCAGTAACTGGGCTGTATCACCACAGCTCCACATATATAGATCAGTAACTGGGCTGTATCACCACAGCTCCACATATATAGATCAGTAACTGGGCTGTATCACCACAGCTCCACAAATATAGATCAGTAACTGGGCTGTATCACCACAGCTCCACATATATAGATCAGTAACTGGGCCGTATCACCACAGCTCCACATATATAGATCAGTAACTGGGCTGTATCACCACAGCTCCACATATATAGACCAGTAACTGGGCCGTATCACCACAGCTCCACATATATAGACCAGTAACTGGGCCGTATCACCACAGCTCCACATATATACATCAGTAACTGGGCTGTATCACCACAGCTCCACATATATAGATCAGTAACTGGGCTGTATCACCACAGCTCCACATATATACATCAGTAACTGGACCGTATCACCACAGCTCCACATATATAGACCAGTAACTGGGTTGTATCACCACAGCTCCACATATATAGATCAGTAACTGGGCTGTATCACCACAGCTCCACATATATAGATCAGTAACTGGGCTGTATCACCACAGCTCCACATATATAGATCAGTAACTGGACCGTATCACCACAGCTCCACATATATAGATCAGTAACTGGGCTGTATCACCACAGCTCCACATATATACATCAGTAACTGGACCGTATCACCACAGCTCCACATATATAGATCAGTAACTGGACCGTATCACCACAGCTCCACATATATAGATCAGTAACTGGGCTGTATCACCACAGCTCCACATATATACATCAGTAACTGGGCTGTATCACCACAGCTCCACATATATACATCAGTAACTGGACCGTATCACCACAGCTCCACATATATAGATCAGTAACTGGGCTGTATCACCACAGCTCCACATATATAGATCAGTAACTGGGCTGTATCACCACAGCTCCACATATATAGATCAGTAACTGGGCTGTATCACCACAGCTCCACATATATAGATCAGTAACTGGGCTGTATCACCACAGCTCCACATATATACATCAGTAACTGGACCGTATCACCACAGCTCCACATATATAGACCAGTAACTGGGTTGTATCACCACAGCTCCACATATATAGATCAGTAACTGGGCTGTATCACCACAGCTCCACATATATAGACCAGTAACTGGGCTGTATCACCACAGCTCCACATATATAGATCAGTAACTGGGCTTTATCATCACAGCTCCACATAGTCAGAGGGCCGGATGTGTTCCGCGGGCCATACAATGCCCAGGTCTGGCTTACAGGAAGGTTTTAGGAGAGCAAAGACTACTGCATGTGTGTGTGGTCGCGGTTCAGTTCTCTCTGGAGGGCATCTGGTTGTGCGTGAGGCCGTGGGTCTATTGATCGTTCCAGAGAGCACTATTCTTCTCTCAGATGCCAGTTCTCTCGCTCCCTCACCTTTTCTCCTCTTTTTGTCTGTGCATATCCAATTCTCCTGTTCTTCATCTGTCTGGCTCTTTTCCTCTGTTTCTATCCCTTTCTCTCTGTCTGATTCACAGTGAGGACAGTAGACCAGCCCTGTCCATCAGACTAGGGTTAAATGACCACAGTTAAGAGTTTTCAGACTGTTCTGAATATGCACATGAAGAGAGGAAGTGATGTCACTGTGACATGAGCTTGTCTGTTCACAGAGGAGGGCAGCAGCCAAGCCTCAGGTCAACACCTCAAAATCTGAGAAGGCCGGAGTGCTAAATGTACTTCATCTGTCAGTCCAAAGCTTCACCCTATCAGGGCCCAGTGTGGGCGGGGCACCCTGTCTGTGATGTCACACGGTCATCACTTCATTCCAGACCCCTTTGGAAAGATCAGGAGAAATCAGAGGGCCTTCTTGTATGATCTAAGAGATGCTACAATCACACCGAAACCATTACAGCCCTCAGTGTCTTTTAGCATTTGCAGACCTGGATGGTTTAACAGGGTCCTATGTGAAATCTCCAATCAGAGAGCCCCAATCAGAGAGCCCCAATCAGAGAGCCCCAATCAGAGAGCTCCAACACACTCATCATCTTAGTGTGTCCTGTGAGAGGCAGGCGGTTGAGTAGGCAGGCTGTCCACGGCCCTGATTGGACCAGCCTGCTGAGACACTTCCTACAGCTCCTCCATACACTTCCTACAGCTCCTCCAGAGGGTCGTGGTGTCTGTGCAAAGCTGACCTGCTCTGTCAGACTCCTTCCTGTCCCACATGAACAGAACAGCCAGGTCATTCTGAGGAACATTAGCCTCTATTAATATACATATATACTATTATTACATTACGTAATATATAGTCAAAACTAAAGAAAGGCAGGTGTGTGTGTGTGTGTGTGTGCGTGCGTGTGGAGATCTGTGAAGGGCTTTAAATGTGCTGACCTCTCTGGATGAGAACCCAGCCCTACACAGAACTAACTACTATGGCCGGTGTAGAAAGATTTAAGTAAAAATTTGAACAGCAGAATATGGCCAAATTATATATTACTGATTTTTTCTCCATTTTATTTCTTCCCCTTTAAATCGTCTCAGGTTTGAATGGGTAATCTGCTCCATTTATTTTGAGGTGGGAGTCTGGGCTGGCAAAGAAATCCCCACTGAAATGGAGCCAGAAAGATGAATAGAGACTAAGAATATCTGGGTTAGGGGTTAGTTAGGGATAAGGGTTAGTTATGGATAGGGGTTAGTTATGGTTAGGGGTTAGTTATGGTCTACATTAGGGTAAGCGCTATGGTTAGGGGTTAGTTAGGGTCTACATTAGGGTAAGGGTTATGGTTAGGGGTTAGTTAGGAATAAGGGTTAGTTATGGTTAGGGGTTAGTTAGGGATAAGGGTTAGTTATGGTTAGGGGTTAATTATGGTTAGGGGTTAGTTAGGGTCTACATTAGGGTAAGGGTTATGGTTAGGGGTTAGTTAGGGGTTACATTAGGGTAAGGGTTATGGTTAGGGGTTAGTTAGGGTTAGGGGTTAGTTAGGGGCTACATTAGGGTAAGGGTTATGATTAGGGGTTAGTTAGGGTTAGGGGTTAGTTAGGGGCTACATTAGGGTAAGGGTTATGGTTAGGGGTTAGGGGTTAGTTAGGGTCTACATTAGGGTTATGGTTGACAAATGAACAGCTGCCCCCCTCCTTAAACTCTTATCTTGGAATCATCTCTTCCTGTCTAAGCTATCATCAACCACTGCATGTCATTCTGTTACCTCCAATTACCTGCTCAGACATTCCATTACCTCCATTACCCTACTCAGTCAATCCACTACCTCCAGTACCACACTCACAGTAATTCTGTTACCTTCAATAACTGGCCAGCAGACATTCTATTAACTGTGTTTGTGTTTATGGCAGTCTGCTCTACACAAGTGGCTACATTAGTGTCAGTGGCTCTAATGTGGGTTCTGTAATAAACGATGGCGTGAGGTGATCTGATTTTAATTGATAGCACTAGAGCGGAGGGGCTTCACTGTGCCACTAGCAGGCGTGCCGCTCTCATCACTGCGTCTAATGGGACATTGATCACTGCATGAGCCATTTAATATGAAATCGGGAGCAAACACACTGGCGCTCCTGCAAATTACACCGAACTGGAAGGGCTCAAACAACGGCTCTCATACCTCTGCTCCATTTAACACTCAGGATCATTAACAGGTACAAATCACCTTGGCAACGAGTTGTCATAGCTACCCATAGGTTTGACCTCAATGTGATTGGCCTACACCCCTGTCAGGGTGAGTAATTTAATATCCAATCAGATAACAGGCTTTGTTCTCATGTAGAGGCAAAAGGGAGGAGAGAGCATGGGAGATTTTGGGGAGATGTGTTGTGGGAAATGCTGTTTAATGAGTAAAACCTTATTATTCAATGTTGGAGTTAATTCTGCACATAAAAAACATCATAAAGTCTCAATCACTCTGTAGTTGAGTTTCCAGTCTATTATTGCTACCAATCTGTATGACTGAGGACAAAATCCAAAGTCCACGTGGCTGAGGTGATCTGAGCACGTGGCTGAGGTGATTTGAGCACGTGACTGTGGTGATCTGAGCACGTGACTGTGGTGATCTGAGGGTAAAGGGAGTATTGGTGTAGAGTGTGGGGGTGTGTGTGGTGTTGGGTATGAGGGTGTAGAGTGTGAAGTGTGAGGGTGATTGGGAAGTGTTTGAAGAGAAATTATATTATGTTCTATATAACTCTGTTTCTATTGGGTATATTGTGGTCTATAGAACTGTTTCCATGGGTATATTATGGTCTAAATAACCCTATAATCCTTCATGGGGTATATTATGGTCTATATAACTCTGTTTCCATGGGGTATATTAGGGTCTATATAACTCAGTAACTGTAGGTTATTTAGAGCAGGCCAGATGCAGTCTGAACATGTATGAGATAGAGGTAAATGTATACTAACCCCAAGTACCTACAAAGTATTCCATCTGCTGTGCATATTTATTAGGCCAACCTAAGTAGGCCCACCCTGAGTAAGGATAGCTGTCTAGTGAACCTCTGACAAATCAGGCTACACAAGCAGGAACTTTAAAAAGTTGGATAAGTATATTTTATAATCGGCACTGAGCTATTTGAAAAGCGAGTTCCCTTATAGCCTTACCAACTATATTTTGGAGTCAGATCATTTATTAAGTTTTTATGTATGTTAATCCTTCATCTGCACCAATTTCCTTGGTGTAGGCAAGCAGGTTAGGGCAGTCATAGGGTATCATAACTAAAACCCCTACAAAGGGTAGAGGACCAGGAGGAGGTCCATGGGAAAAGAGTCCTGAACTTTGATCAAAATTTCATAACTTGCTCCAAATAGAGCATGTTGGGCTTTTTAAAGATTCATACGTCACTAGAGCGTACTCCATCTGTCTGTGTGAGTGTGTGTGAGTGTGTGTGTGTGTGTGTGAGCGCATGTGTGTGTGAGCGTGTGTGTGTGTGTGTGTGTGTGTGTGTGAGCGTGTGTGTGTGTGTGTGTGAGCGTGTGTGTGTGTGAGCGCGTGTGTGTGTGAGCGTGTGTGTGTGTGCGTGTGTGAGCGCATGTGTGTGTGAGCGTGTGTGTGCGTTTTGGACTCTCCTAGTCCTGTGTGTTTCTCACATCCCAAACAGAGTCTCTCCTCCCTGAGCTCACGGCACTAGATGAAGCACTTCTGTGAGCTCCACTGTAATTACGACAGGCAAATCTATAGCAAACACACACACACACACACACACACACACACACACACACAAACACAAACACACACACACACACATCCCCTCTGCTTCACAGGGCTGTAGCCATGACCTCTGCATTGTGAGACGTGTGAAAGAATGAAAGCTTGTACTGGAACAGTGTGGATGGTGGAGAGAACAGGGAAACAGCGGCACGATGAAGTACCTGCAGATGAACGCTCTGCTCTACAGAACGCTCTGCTCTACAGAACGCTCTGCTCTAACGCTCTGTTCTAACGCTCTGCTCTACAGAACGCTCTGCTCTAACGCTCTGCTCTACAGAACGCTCTGTTCTAACGCTCTGCTCCAACGCTCTGCTCTACAGAACGCTCTGCTCTGCTCTACAGAACGCTCTGCTCTAACGCTCTGCTCTACAGAACGCTCTGCTCTACAGAACGCTCTGCTCTAACGCTCTGTTCTAACGCTCTGCTCTACAGAACGCTCTGCTCTAACGCTCTGCTCTACAGAACGCTCTGTTCTAACGCTCTGCTCCAACGCTCTGCTCTACAGAACGCTCTGCTCTAACGCTCTGCTCTACAGAACGCTCTGTTCTAACGCTCTACAGAACGCTCTGCTCTAACGCTCTGCTCTACAGAACGCTCTGCTCTACAGAACGCTCTGCTCTAACGCTCTGCTCTACAGAACGCTGTTCTAACGCTCTGCTCTACAGAACGCTCTGTGTTGTGTGTGCTAGTAGAGGGTACTTGCTGTTGTGTATGGTAGGAACAGTCTCTACCTCTAGGCCACCAGGATCTGAAGAACAGTCTCTACCTCCAGGCCACCAGGATCTGTAGAACAGTCTCTACCTCCAGGCCACCAGGATCTGTAGAACAGTCTCTACCTCCAGGCCACCAGGATCTGAAGAACAGTCTCTACCTCCAGGCCACCAGGATCTGAAGAACAGTCTCTACCTCCAGGCCACCAGGATCCAGGATCTACCTCCAGGAGGACAGAACAGTCTCTACCTCCAGGCCACCAGGATCTGAAGAACAGTCTCTACCTCCAGGCCACCAGGATCTGAAGAACAGTCTCTACCTCCAGGCCACCAGGATCTGTAGAACAGTCTCTACCTCCAGGCCACCAGGATCTGTAATCCACTCATCCTTCCACTTCCTACACCTCCACTCACTGATAACCCCACAGTCAGTGTCTTATCTTGTATCTGTAATTTTAATGTATTATCTTGTATCTGTAATTTTTTACCCATGTTGTAATATTTCTAAAAGATGTATAATCTCTGTACTGTTGCTAAGGCCTGCTAAAAGTCCTGACTCTGTGCAGTATTATCATATTTATTACAGTCCACATATTGAACATCTTTAATATATCTTATTTGTAAACTTGTTAGTGTTGTTGTGCTGCTGTGGCTTCACATCCACACACTGCAGACTTGTTTATTTCAGCAGCCCTGTCAGATTCTCCACACTGAGGATCCACACTTACGCCCACAATCACTCACACACTTTATGCTTTATATACTCTGCACCTTTCTGTAGGTTCTTGTATGCATAATGGTATATTACATATTTTCTTCTCCCTCCACTTCTTCATATATATATATATATATATAAATATGTACACATAAGTATATAAGATCTTTGAGTATATACAGAAGTATTATGTTATTATGTGTATTGTCCTGCTGTGTGTCCTCTAGAGCAGGGTTCTAGAGTTATGGGTCCTCAGGGTTCTAGAGTTATGGGTCCTCAGGGTTCTAGAGTTATGGGTCCTCAGGGTTCTAGAGTAATGGGTCCTCAGGGTTCTAGAGTAATGGGTCCTCAGGGTTCTAGAGTTATGGGTCCTCAGGGTTCTAGAGTAATGGGTCCTCAGGGTTATGGGTTATGGGTTATGGGTTATGGGTCCTCAGGGTTATGGGTCCTCAGGGTTATGGGTCCTCAGGGTTATGGGTTATGGGTTATGGGTTATGGGTTATGGGTCCTCAGGGTTATGGGTTATGGGTTATGGGTTATGGGTCCTCAGGGTTATGGGTTATGGGTTATGGGTCCTCAGGGTTATGGGTCCTCAGGGTTATGGGTCCTCAGGGTTATGGGTTATGGGTTATGGGTTATGGGTCCTCAGGGTTATGGGTTATGGGTTATGGGTCCTCAGGGTTATGGGTTATGGGTCCTCAGGGTTATGGGTTATGGGTTATGGGTTATGGGTCCTCAGGGTTATGGGTTATGGGTTATGGGTTATGGGTCCTCAGGGTTATGGGTTATGGGTTATGGGTTATGGGTCCTCAGGGTTATGGGTTATGGGTTATGGGTTATGGGTCCTCAGGGTTATGGGTTATGGGTTATGGGTCCTCAGGGTTATGGGTTATGGGTTATGGGTTATGGGTTATGGGTCCTCAGGGTTATGGGTTATGGGTTATGGGTTATGGGTCCTCAGGGTTATGGGTTATGGGTCCTCAGGGTTATGGGTCCTCAGGGTTATGGGTTATGGGTTATGGGTTATGGGTTATGGGTCCTCAGGGTTATGGGTCCTCAGGGTTATGGGTCCTCAGGGTTATGGGTCCTCAGGGTTATGGGTTATGGGTTATGGGTCCTCAGGGTTATGGGTTATGGGTTATGGGTTATGGGTTATGGGTTATGGGTCCTCAGGGTTATGGGTTATGGGTTATGGGTTATGGGTTATGGGTTATGGGTCCTCAGGGTTATGGGTTATGGGTTATGGGTTATGGGTCCTCAGGGTTATGGGTTATGGGTTATGGGTCCTCAGGGTTATGGGTTATGGGTTATGGGTCCTCAGGGTTATGGGTTATGGGTCCTCAGGGTTATGGGTCCTCAGGGTTATGGGTCCTCAGGGTTATGGGTTATGGGTTATGGGTCTTCAGGGTTGTGGGTTATGGTGTCTTCTGGGTACCAGATCTTTGGGGTTTTAGATTAATAAAGGATTCTTATGCATGCACATTATGTTCCCAGTACCAGTGTACAGTTTAGAGCTCACACCCAAGACCACAGTAACTTCTCTAGATTGTCTGTGTGCATGTGTGTGTCTGTGCATGCGCACGCGTGTGTGTGTGTGTGTGTGACTGAGGGTCTATGCATAAAAGAAATGAACAATTCCTGGAAGTCAGATACATGCTGGAGTGTAAAAAGAGTTTTTTTTATAAACTCTGTTTCATGAAACACCTTCTCCAGAAATAGCACTGCAGTTCCATGCTTACAGTAAAGGTTTGTTACTGTGTGTGTGTCTGTATATGTGCCTGTGTGTGTGTGTGTGTGTGTCTCAGACATGTCTCAGCTCTATCTCTGGAGTGCTGTGTGTGTGTGTGTGTCTCAGACATGTCTCAGCTCTATCTCTGGAGTGCTCTGTGTGTGTGTGTGTGCGTGTGTCTCAGACATGTCTCGGCTCTATCTCTGGAGTGCTCTCAATGGTTTTTGCACTATAGTGGTCGATCTCTGTCACAATCTGTCACACAGTATCACACTTATACCCTCTGCTATGGCCACACTCTGTTCCTGCATGCCACTGTGTGTGTGTGTGTGTGGTGAGTTCAGTATTATACAAGGTGAAGAGCAAAATAAGGAAGAGAAGGAGAGAGATGTGACAGAAAAAGAGATCAGAGAGAGAGAGACAGAGTGAAAAGAGAGAGAGTGTTGCAGAGTCAGACATCCACAAGGGAGATATAATTCAGTGTGTTTCGCAACTAATATTTACTAATATATACTAATATTGTGTGTTTCACTACTAATGTGGTAAATACACATTAATATTTAACAGCACAAATATTTAACAAACAACATTTTACATGTATTTGGGCATTAAGAAATGTTCCAATGAAGGATTTTGTCTATGAACAGTGAAGAGAGGACCATGTTTAACTGAGGTGTGTCCCTCTGAGTCCTGTACACGCTTATCCTCCAGGTACCCATGGAAACACCAGATAATCTGTACTAATAATGACATCAGAGCTGAACTGGAACACACTCCTATTAAACATTTAAAAAAGCACAAACGTGGAAGCATGTTAGAGAGTACTCACTCCAGAAACAGCACTGTAGACACAGCACTGTGGGTGAGTCTCCTGTGAGTCTCCTGTGAGTCTCCTGTCTCTGTGCTTCAGTCTCGTGACCACAGGGTTAATGCTGGGCTCTCCACTCTGTCCCATAGCTGCACTTTACATAAAACCTGCTCTGATTTTTACCAGGATTAAAAGGACCTCTGGAGAAAGTAGGATCAGGACTTGAATTATACATGAGGAATAAACATGTCCTATAATGCAAATATTACAGCACCCAGCTACGGTAAGGATGGCCAGCTACACACGTACTGATTTACTTTAGACCACACAATTATAGAGGGGAGAACCTACAGTGAATAGCAGGCAAGCAGTTTCTGCAACTCTCTGCCCCTCCCTCTTTCTGCCCCTCCCTCTCTGCTCCACTCTATCTTCCTCCTCCCCTTTCTGCCCTGTTATTGGAGATGTTCCTCATTCTCTATTAGGTCAGATGTCCAGGGTCACTCAGAAGCTCCAACTACTCTTGCTGATTTCAGTTTCCATCAGCGATGCAAAGAACGACCCATCGTTTGCCTGCGAGTGCGGCAGCACAAACCAGAGTCTAATGGATACGAAGCTACAACAACCACCTTCATTATACAGGCGCAATGGATGTTGATTCAAAGGTCATTGATCTTCAGTTCCTGTCCAGGTGTGTACGTTTCACATATTCCAGGTGTGTACGTTTCACATACATGTTTCACACATGGGCTTTCTGACATTTCATTTAATTGCTTGCAACAACAGAAGAACATGGGACCAAGTTAATGAGAAGCTAAACAACCCCTTAGATGTGAACTGTGAGATGTCAATCACCTGGGACAACAGCTGTGGGTTCAAACCTGCACATGCTGATGATGGTTCCTATTCTCTCCCTCCTGCAAAATGATATTACATTAAAAATAAATACATTGGACAGACACTGAAAACATTCTTCTCAGTTTGAATATCACTGACTGACTTTCAAGGGTGAAGTGTGGGTAAATATACTCTATATTATACTCTCTAAATATACTCATGAGTCATTCTGTGTTGGCTGTAGGTGGCATCACACGAGGTCTGAGACCTTGACTAGTATTTAAAAATGAATGAATTAGCGACCATATGGAAGGAGGGGCAGCTGATACCTGTGCGCTGACAGCCCCACCCACAGTAAGCTGGGTAATGGGTAGAGAGGGGAGAGCTGGGTTAATGAGCACAGAGCTGGGTAGTGTCACAACTCTGACCCCTAACCATAGCTCTTCACGCTCCCTAGCCCCCTCTAATGGTGAAAGATCTCAAAACAGCAGATCCGCATCATCGGAATTTGAATGCCACTTACCTGGTTCTCAACTGCCGTGCTCCACCCCTATACAAGTCCCATGCACAAACTTCAGCTACGCTGTGTACTGAGTGTTTCCTCCTCGTTGTTCTCTGCCTGTTTAACAACTTCTGCGTTCTCCCTGGACCACATTCAGCCAGCCCCTCTCCTGGATTATAAGACGAGCCTCCAGGGACGGACTCCTGCCTGCCTGGATGTTACTGCCAGTCCACCCTCACCAAGTGTGACTGTGCTCTGAGCTCAGAGTGCCTCAGACCTCCCCAACATCTCTGCTCATTGAGTCAAAATAAAGACAACACTCTGCAACTGCATTTATCTGCTCTGTGTCTCATTCCTAGTGTTACAGATAGAGAGGAGAGAGTTGGGTTAACGAGGAGAGTGTGTTGGGTTAGAGAGGAGAGAGAGTGTGTTGGGTTAACGAAGAGAGAGAGTTGGGTTAAAGAGGAGAAAGTATTGCACACGAATCAGGTAGCAGGGCTCTTCACTAAACACAGTGCAGTTTAAACACCAACAAGGCACAAGTTTCACTGGACTGTAGGACCCTGACTACTACACTTCACACTCTCCAACAGCGGTGAAAGCGTGTTTAACTAAGCAAAGGGGTATTGATTTTTATACTGATCTAATATAGTGGCACTTCAAGGTTTCTGGGTTTTAAAGGATGAATCAAGAGAGCCATAGCAGCACTGATGTCATTTTCTAAGGCTGAAAAACCCAAACATATATTAAAAATCATTACCTGTGTTTATATGGGACTGTCTTGCTGTGAGAGCCTGTAGGGTGTGTACTCCATCCAGCCTGGGAGGCAGTGGCAGCTGGCAATGTTCACATGTTGGCCATGGTGAGGCTCCTGCCTTCCCAGTAAAACACTGGGTACATTAAGTACACAGCAAAACAATGAACTGGTGTGAAATATTCCACAAGGTACTCACAGAAACACTCTGTGATACACTGTATGAGATATAGAAACACTCTGTGATACACTGTAGGAGATATAGAAACACTCTGTGATACACTGTAGGAGATATAGAAACACTGTGATACACTGTAGGAGATATAGAAACACTGTAGGAGATATAGAAACACTATGATACACTGTAGGAGATATAGAAACACAATGATACACTGTAGGAGATATAGAAACACAATGATACACTGTAGGAGATATAGAAACACAATGATACACTGTAGGAGATATAGAAACACTATGATACACTGTAGGAGATACAGAAACACTGTGATACACTGTAGGAGATATAGAAACACTATGATACACTGTAGGAGATATAGAAACACAATGATACACTGTAGGAGATATAGAAACACAATGATACACTGTAGGAGATATAGAAACACTGTGATACACTGTAGGAGATATAGAACACTATGATACACTGTAGGAGATATAGAAACACTGTGATACACTGTAGGAGATATAGAAACACAATGATACACTGTAGGAGATATAGAAACACTGTGATACACTGTAGGAGATGCACCCCAGTGAGGAGATGGGAGTTATTTTCACCTTTGACTTTAAGCAGTTTGTGAAGTATTTCTATAGTGTTACAAACAATATATCGTGCCGTTATACGCTACCATGGCAACGGCGCTGCAGGGTCTTTTCTTCCGACTTGCTTTGGTGGATTTTGGTTACTCATCTTGAACCACAAGGTCACATGACCTGTTCAGTCGTTGCTAACTCCAACTACAGGGACCCCTGGTGAAATAACAGTCTTAGAGCTTCTTCACTGTGAGACACCACGCATTAAATTATGTATCTTGAATATACTTTTAAAAGTTTTATTTTAGCAAGAGTATTTTTTAACAAGAAAAATGCAACAAAATGCTTGTTTAGGTTAGTGCAGGGTTGCGGGTGTATGGAAGCCCCTGTCCGCATGGTCCCTCCACAACCGTTTTATCAACAACTGCCTACATTCAGAATAAAATCTCCATCCAAGCATTACAACCACCTTTATGCTATTGTGAGTCGTCCTTTGTGTAGCAGTGATTCATAAAAATGTCGATGAGCCTGCCTGATCTTTACATTCAGGTCACTTGTCCAATGAGCCATGCAGAATTCACTCCCTCCTGCCTTGGAGAAACCTTCACACTTCAGCTCTACCTCCGTCACCCAGTTTAGTGAACCAGAGTCCCCTGGATCTCATTGGCCATTTTACTGGCACTAAATATGATTTCTGTCTCCATAACCAAAATCTGCTTACTCATGAAACAAGCAAAGGTGCAATCCTGTAGGCAGATGAAGTTGTTTATGCCTGCTATTTTAAATGTCAGGCAATGTTAACAGATTGCCAGCAAATGGAAATGGATTCCAAGTGCCATTGTGCAGCGATTAGTGGAGTTTGCTGGGGCAACATGACCTGTGGAGCTGAGCGCTGGTCCTCATCTCCTTCAGTGTGCATACTGCTTCACTACCTGAATAATGAAGATCTGTAACAGATTAAACCAGTGTGGCCTGGCAAAGTGCTGTAGTGCACATCATTAGTGCTGTAGTGCACATCATTAGTGCTGTAGTGCACATCATTAGTGCTGTAGTGCACATCATTTGTGCTCTAGTGCACATCATTAGTGCTGTAGTGCACATCATTAGTGCTCTAGTGCACATCATTAGTGCTGTAGTGCACATCAGTGTGCCCATCTTTACTAGTCTAGTACTTCTAGCACATCGTAAGTATTGAAGGGCACCAGTTGACTAGAATAAGTGGGACAGACAGGAACAGACTCCAGGGTAGGCTACTCCAGGGTAGGCTACTCCAGGGTGGCCTGCAAAGCCTGTGGACATCAGACTTACGTTCATTCAGACTTTCAAATCAAGCCTCAATGTGAACTGTACAATCAGATGAGTGGCTGACAGAGAAGACAATGGGACAAATAAGTGGTGTCAGGACAAAAGACGTTGCCAAATCAATGGATACAGCACATCCTGGTTTGGCCTCCAAGATGAGATACGTGAGTTTCTAGTGGGGTTAGTAAACTTTACAGCCTACGCTCTGGGTACTGCACGCTCTGGGTACTGCTTTCTCACATCCCAACCTCTACAGAATGGGGCAGGGGACAAAGTGAGTGGGTGATAGAGGAGAAAAACAGAGCAGATGACAGCTGAGAGAGATAGAGAGAGAGAGAGAGAGAGAAAGAAAAAAGGAGGTTAAGAAGGAAATTTGGATTTGTATTAATGGCACCAAATCAAAGAGGCAGAGAAAGATGTTGTTGGATGTTACAAATCTTCTTTCTGTCTCTCTCTCTCTGCCTGTCTCTTGCTCTCTAACCTGTGGGGAAAGTTCTTCCTCAGCTCTTTCTCCAATTCTATGGGGACTCATTACTGTGTGATGTTCAAAACGAGATAATGGAGGGATAATGAATTTCCAAACGAATCTATATTAAAGTTCTGCTCCAGTCAGGGCCAGAGCGAGTGACACTGGAGCAGGGCGAGAACAAGACACAGAGAGAGAGAGAGAGAGAGAGAGAGAGAGAGAGAGAGAGAGAGAGAGAGAGAAAGAACACACACACACACACACACACACACACAGAAACACACACACAAAACACACACTCATAACAGAATTCTTAGTTTCCTTCATTTGAACGGTTCATTCGCGTTGTTTTACTGTACTACTGCTTTGTAAATGTACCAAAACACTTCCTGAACTGAAATTGACTTGAATTGAGAGAGAGAGAGACTGTAAGAGACAGTAAGAGAGACAGAGAAATAAATAAGTAGTACATTTGTACAGGCCACGTATGTGAGCGTGTAGTAGGATGTGGTCTCGTCAAACAGACATTGCACAGGGAGCAGGTGTCTCTCCACGACGCCCCTCTGCTCTGGGACTGCTGGCTTTGACATGCTGTTCGAGCTGCTTCCTGGAGCTGCATCTAACACAAAGAACAGGATCAGAAACATGCAGAAACATGCATTGTGTTGCCAAGATTCTGGGCCACATGAGCTGGATTTACAGTGGTCTTCTGAGGACACATGTCTACACATACAGCCATAGAACACTAGGTACTTCTCAGCAGAACCCAAGACCAGATTAGTAAGATACGTCCAACATTCATCATTACACAGGACTACTCACTGAATATCTGTATTCACCAGATTCTAGTCATTTTCAATATCCATTACATCTCTAACTGCAGTGGTTTTGAACTATCTGATAGATATATATGGTTAGGGTTAGGGTTGTCTAACCCTAGATACCTAGATAACGTTACTGTGTAAAGATGGGTGAGGGTTAGGGCTAGTGTTAGGTTAGGGTTAGCATTAGAGTTGGGGTTAAGTGGTAGGGGTTGAATTAACTGCAGTATTCAACGAGAAAACCACAAAACTAAATCACAACACGGCAGACAAAAAACTTTCGAGGCGCGATCAAACGATGTTCCACGTGAAACGGTCGAACAAGAGCATAGAAGGCGCGCGGAACCAGAGATGAGGACGCTGCGCACAGACGAAAAGTAAACAACGCACCACTGTACTGAGCCAATCAGGCGCTGGGATACAAAGCAGCACTCTGGTTGGTCGCTTCTCCAGCAACCAACCAATCGTGTGTTGTTTACAATCTCATGTTGGCAAGTAGCGCCTCAGGCAAGCGATGCTGGTTCTCGTTTCCGAGAGTAAATATGCACTATTCACTGTAATTCGTATTATTTTATTATTTATAGTATTCCTTTATTGTTAGAATTAATATTTGTAATATATCTGAATACATTTTGGGATTTTTCATGTAAAATATATATATTTTCCATTATTTTTACCCATCAATATCTTGAAAATCCGCGAAAGAGTGAAGCTGCAAAAACTGAAGCGCGAAGTTGCGACAGTTCACTGTAAACATTTTCCTCACAGGATCTTTAGTTAGCTTACGTTAGCACACAGTTCAGTATCCTTACATTTAAGCACTTAGCCAAATGCCAATCCATTGTGCCGAAACGCCAAAACCACATAGCATCTATTTTCCCTCTTAGATTGTGACCATTCAGCATTTTATACAAAGAGAGATTAGCATTTATGCTAACGGAGTTTGAAGCCTCAAGTTACAATAAACATTTTCCTCACAGGATCTTTAGTTAGCTTACGTTAGCACACAGTTCATTATCCTAACATTTAAGCACTTAGCCAACTGCCTATCTTTCTAGTATATACGCATTGAAACATAAGAAAATACTCTAAAACATAAAACAGCACTGTTAAACATTTGTTTAAGAAAATCACATACCTTATCCTGTGATGAACGGTGGTTAATGCAGAAAACAGATGATGAGCTGTCAGTGGAAGTTGCTGACCTGACGCTCCTGCGGTGCTGCCAACTGCTGGGTAAGGCTAGCAGTGCTGCGCTAAAAGGCGCTAGATGACGCTAGGTGACGTCATCGCTTAATTTGCATAATACATGTTTTTTAAGCTGTAAAGGAATAACGTTGTGGGAGAGAAAACGTGAGTAAAAAACACCAACTTCTAAAAAATGACCAACTTCTGTTGTCTTTGAAATAGGCAGTCACGTCTCAAAATAACAATCACTTTAATGCTTTGTATAAATAATCTTTACGTAAAATACATCAGTTTTGTGCCGTGTTGTTAAATGTTAGCATAAGCGTTGCAGTTAGCAGGAACTGCTGTTCTACGTTCAACCGTCCTCCTTTATCCGGGCTTGATGTTTAGCTTTTCACAAAGAGGCGCACACTGTGGACGAGGTGAGTGACAGGCTACGTGGTGAATGAGGTGATACATCAAGTTCTGTAGATACGGGGCGGGGTCAGTCAGCGGCGGCTTTGGGCATGCGCAGTTCATTTGCAGTGTGAAGCGGTGGGTCTGCTCTGACTGTGAGAATGCACTGTGAGTGTTGTGGGACGGGGCTCAGGGCAGTACTACTGAGGGCAGTAGCTACTGAGGGCAGTAACTGAAGAGCATGCGCGTTCAGCTTAGAGTCTCGAAAAGTCTCCAGTAACACCACAGAAAGTCGCTAGATTTGTCGCTAGTCGCTTAAAAAAAAGTCGATAGAGGGTCTGAAAAGCCGCAAAGTTGGCAACAATGCCTACGTGTCTGTCAACTTCTGTTATGCAAAATGTTCTCCTCAGTGATTGGCTAAGCTGATAATTTAATCATTCTGACTGGTGGTCTGTTCTGATGACGTTACCCGGCGATGGCGTTTAATGCTGATTGGATGTTGGCTGTAATTATTCTGAGAAGCGGACTAATTGGATGACATCACCCGGAGACGCATTTCGATTCTGATTGGCTGTTGGGCATGTGTGTCTGTGTGCGTGTGTGAGTGATTGAGTGTGAATGAAGGTGTGTATATGGCATGAAAGAAGAGAGTTCGAGTGTGTGTGTATGATGGTATGTGCGGTGTGTATGAAGGTGTGTACAATGTGTGTGCAGAGTGTGCATAGTGTGTGTGTAAGGTGTGTAGAGTCTAGTGTGTGTTAAGTTGTTTATGGTGTGTGCGAGTGTATGAATGTGTGTTGAATAATGTGTGTGCAGTGTGTATAGTGTGTGTATGGTGTGTGTGTGTGTGTCTGTGTAGGTGAACAACACCTCCTTACGTATGTGTCTGTGTTGGAATAATGTGTATGAAGTTGTGTAGTGTATATGATGTGTATTGTGTATGTTAGTTGTATGAGGGAGGGAGAGAGAGAGGGAGAGAGCAAGAAAGGGAGAGGGAGAGAGATAGAGAGCAGAGGAAGGTGGAGAGAGAGAGAGAGAGAGGTAGAGAGGGGGGAGCTGTCTTTTTGCTCTACACGAATAAGTCACTAACCTGACTGATTGTGTTTTGTAACCAGAGACTACACTTGATAATTCACCTGGGTTTGTTATTAGGTCATTCAGGAGGTGGAAGGTCTGTACAGTAATACAACTCTGCAGGTCTGTCAGGCACTGATCACAACAAATCTGCTTCATAAACACTTACAACTAATTATATAAGGTCATATAAATGTGGCCAGAATATTCCGGGAACTACAGCCTGTGTACTGCCAATGAGAAAGGAGCAATTTAAGTAACAGCAGAAGGAGAGGAAGCAAGAGGGAGAGAGAAGGAGAGAGAGGAGAGCAATGGAGAGAGAGGAGAGTGAGGGAGAGAGAGAGGGAGAGAGCGAGAAAGGGAGAGAGAGAGAGGGAGAGAGAGAACACACTTGTGAGTTCTTGTATGTGATGTTTTGTAAACAAATCCTCTAAGTTCAGAGCAACAGTGACCCACGCAGGGCAGATGAGGCCAATCAAGATCTGGACACATTTAAAAACCACGAATCCTCACTCAGGTGGACCTGAGACACTGTCTCTAACACATACCAACACACACAAACACCTCCCTCTAACACACACCAACACACACAAACACCTCCAACTAACACAAACCAACAGCACTTGGGCTGAGAATCAGAGAAAAACCTGTTCAGAAAGAACCAAATTACTGAACACAATACTTCCTCTGCTACCAAAAGCACTCTTACACACACAAACACGTGCACACACACCTCTCCGTCATCCAAACACACATGCATCCACTAATGAAACAAAAACAAAACCTTTCGCAAAGCCTTTCACAAACACCATACACACAAACACCATACACATAAACACCATACACACAAACACACTAGCTACTTTGTTTATGACTCTCCAATTGTAATTCACTAAAGAGTTTAATCTTTAAACAATTTTCTTTTTCACAAAAATACTCTCAAACTCTGCCCAAGGTTTAGAAATACAACTAAAACACCTTTATACAAATAACACACCTTTATAAAAATGCACTGCCACAAAAACACCTTGAACTGAAATGAACCAAGAGACAAAGAGTGAGACAGACATAGTGAGGGAGACATAGTGTGTGTGTGTGTGTGTGTGTGTGTGGTCAGTGCCACGCAGCAGTTAAATGGAAACTCATCTCTCTGTATCACCATCACCCCTCCATCATGGTGACCAGGCAGTGCAGGGTGACAGGAAGTGACCTCAGGTCCTATTATAACCCATCAGACAATGGCTCTCTCATTCACACATGCACGCACACACACACACACACACGCCTGAATGTTGTACACATAATGTTATAATGTTTAAGACCCATCACATGAAAGACAGAATTGACAGAATGGGTTTAGTGTAACGTGGTCCATGAATAAGTATGAATATGTGAATGTGAATGATCACACTGAGGGATTAAGGGTTAGGGGTTAGGGTTTAGGGTCACACACAAGGCAGCACAGTTCCCAGCCAAAAGAAAAGAAGAAAATAATGCAACTAATAACACCCAGACAGACAGTACTAATAACACCCAACACACAGACAGCACTATTAACACCCAACACACAGACAGCACTAATAACACCCAACACAGACGGCACTAATAACACCCATCACACAGACGGCACTAATAACACCCATCACACAGACAGCACTAATAACACCCAACACACAGACAGCACTAATAACACCCAACACACAGACAGCACTAATAACACCCATCACACAGACAGCACTAATAACACCCAACACACAGACAGCACTAATAACACCCAACACACACAGCACTAATAACACCCAACACAGACAGCACTAATAACACCCAACACACAGACAGCACTAATAACACCCAACACACAGACAGCACTAATAACACCCAACACAGACGGCACTAATAACACCCATCACACAGACGGCACTAATAACACCCATCACACAGACAGCACTAATAACACCCAACACACAGACGGCACTATTAACACCCAACACAGACGGCACTAATAACACCCACACACACTAATAACACACAGACAGCACTAATAACACCCATCACACATCACAGACAGCACTAATAACACCCAACACAGACGGCACTAATAACACCCAACACACAGACGGCACTAATAACACCCAACACACAGACGGCACTAATAACACCCAACACACAGACGGCACTAATAACACCCAACACACACGGCACTAATAACACCCACACAGACGGCACTAATAACACCCATCACACAGACGGCACTAATAACACCCAACACAGACGGCACTAATAACACCCAACACAGACGGCACTAATAACACCCAACACACAGACGGCACTAATAACACCCAACACACAGACGGCACTAATAACACCCAACACAGACGGCACTAATAACACCCATCACACAGACAGCACTAATAACACCCATCACACAGACGGCACTAATAACACCCATCACACAGACAGCACTAATAACACCCATCACACAGACAGCACTAATAACACCCATCACACAGACGGCACTAATAACACCCATCACACAGACAGCACTAATAACACCCAACACAGACGGCACTAATAACACCCAACACAGACGGCACTAATAACACCCAACACAGACGGCACTAATAATACAGCATGAGATCAGCAATAATAATAATAGAAAAGGAATGAAAGAAATCAGGAAAAGGAAACCAGACATTTACACTGTGATCTCATCCACACGCTTGTTCTGGTGTAGTTCAGTCTGTTCAGATCATGTCCTGGTTCACTGGACCCCTGAACCAAGGGTCACATCAAACATTTTCAGTGTATCTGCTGTAATGTAGAGAATTGTGGATATTGTAGTTATCAACACTTTACAACAACACATTTCATATATAGCAGTTTATGTTACTTGGACTCTAGCTGTGATTAAAATGAGACAGTAATGATGTAATCAGAGTGATGATGTAATTCCTTATACCACCTGATTCTCCTGCTGCCTCCGGCCCCCCCACATCCACCCATATCCACCGCCTTCTGTGATGCACATCGGCATGTGCCACCACCTGCCCTGCACCACCTGCCCTGCGCTGGAGCAGCCCACCTGCTACTTGTTTCCCTCCTGTCCCGCCCCTAAGAGTCCCCTTTATATAAAGCACCTAACCCTGCCCCTGGACTACCCCCCTGGACTACACCCTCCACCTAACCCTGCTGGACTACACCCTCCTACTAACCCTGCTGGACTAAACCCTCCACCTAACCCTGCTGGACTAAACACTCCACCTAACCCTGCTGGACTAAAAACTAACCCTGCTGGACTAAACACTCCACCTAACCCTGCTGGACTAAACCCTCCACATAACCCTGCTGGACTAAACCCTCCACCTAACCCTGCTGGACTAAACCTCCACCCTCCTAAACCCTCCTACTAATCCTGCTGGACTAAACCCTCCACCTAACCCTGCTGGACTAAACACTCCACCTAACCCTGCTGGACTAAACCCTCCACATAACCCTGCTGGACTACCCTCCACCCCCCTGGACTACAACCCTGCTGGACTAAACCCTCCACCTAACCCTGCTGGACTAAACCCTCCACCTAACCCTGCTGGACTAAACCCTCCACCTAACCCTGCTGGACTAAACCCTCCACCTAACCCTGCTGGACTACACCCTCCACCTAACCCTGCTGGACTAAACCCTCCACCTAACCCTGCTGGACTAAACCCTCCACCTAACCTTTCCTGCTCCCGCTCAGCACGGCCTGCTCATGGAAAAGCAATATTGAATCCTTTTGTGTCTGGAGTATACAGGCAGTCTCACAAGGCTTACTGATATCCCAGCATGCTGTGCAATTCTTCTTTGTCACACCTCTGTTTCTGCAAACAGTGAAATTTGGCGGGTCATTCAAAAAGGATTTTATTAAAAAGTGCATTAAACATTTTATTCAAGATGTGTCCAAAACTGTTTGATTTAATTGTTTTTACTGGAACATTTGTCCTGGACTGAGAGTTTCTTGTCCACGGCTGCATTTCGGCGGTACACACACACACACACACACACACACACAGAGGCGCACACACACACACACACACACACACACATACACACACACACACACACACACACACACACACATGCACACACACACACACACTGCTTCCAGGCACAGAAAACAGAATCTAAAAAGTGGCGATCAATGAAGATGAAAGAGATTACACTGTCATCTGTGTAAAGGCTGGATGCAGGGTTAGGGTTAGGGTGGCAAGGCTAGCGTGTGCATGATTGACAGCAACAAAGCACTGTGAGGTTAGGGTTAGGGCAGAAGCACTGTGAGGTTAGGGTTAGGGTTAGGGCAGAAGCACTGTGAGGTTAGGGTTAGGGCAGAAGCACTGTGAGGTTAGGGTTAGGGTTAGGGCAGAAGCACTGTGAGGTTAGGGTTAGGGTTAGGGCAGAAGCACTGTGAGGTTAGGGTTAGGGTTGAGGGGCAGAAGGTTGAGGTTAGGGGTGAGGGCAGGGAAGCACTGTGAGGTTAGGTTAGGGTTAG
>JAGXOD010000059.1:257500-300000 GCA_020368025.1 Brachyhypopomus occidentalis
TTTGTGTAACCCTAATAGCAACACTGTAACATAGTTTATGCTTGTGTAACCCTAATAGCAACACTGTAACATAGTTTATGCTTGTGTAACCCTAATAGCAACACTGTAACATAGTTTATGCTTGTGTAACCCTAATAGCAACACTGTAACATAGTTTATGCTTGTGTAACACTATAGCAACACTGTAACATAGTTTATGTTGCCATGACGAGGCTTTAAAATGGTTAATGCTGTGAAGTGAGCATGCTCAGGAGATGCTGGGACGTCATATGAGATCCAACTGGTGATGACACACCAGACTGACCCTCATCATCAGCCACACACTATATTTTCCTTCTCTGCAGTGTCATCTTTTGGCATAACTGTTTTACAATGAAAAATGTACAAAACTTGATGTATGAATCTAATTATTAGTGTGTCTCCTATAGGTGTTTAGTAACACACACACACACACACACATGAAACATACTCAAAATGGGGTGTGTGAGAGGGCCACTGGGCTCCCACAATGCACCACTGACAATGTAGTCCATCAAAGGTGCAGCAGCAGAAAAAACCAGAGCGCCACAGCTGAAAGAACAATCACCACTTCTGCCACCTCCTCCAGATTAGCATTCATTGGTGATATGATTTACAACAAAAACAAGCTGTTTCTCCCCAGTCCACGTGGTTCTCTCCTCCCGTCACGTCTCCACAGCAGCAGGTTAATGTAGGAACATTTGTATTCTCCTCCTGAGCTTTACAGAGGATCTGGTGCAGGTCAAATCTGTCCCTCTCTTTTCTCTCTCTCTCCCTCTCTCTGTCTTTTTTCTCTTCCTTTCTCTCTCTCTCTCTCCCTCTCTCTCTCCCCTCACTTTCGGCTCTTTGAAAAGATAAAGACAGTGTAATTGCATTTGCATATCGTACAGTGGTGAGCGCCTTGCAGGTCGTGACTCCGTGTCCACGTGACCAAGCAGTGAAGATGATAATCATATCCAGCTCACGTCCACCAGCTACAGCCATGCTAAAAGCTGCCTGACAGACCCTCACCACTGTTACCACACACACCACTGTTACCACACACACCACTGTTACCACACACACTACTGAACCCCACACACGCTAGCTACACCCAGAACCTGTTACCACACACACATGCTAGCTACACCCAGAACCTGTTACTACACACACACGCTAGCTACACCAGAACCTGTTACCACACACACATGCTAGCTACACCCAGAACCTGTTACCACACACACATGCTTGCTACACCCAGAACCTGTTACCACACACACATGCTAGCTATACCCAGAACCTGACTGTTACCACACACACACGCTAGCTACACCCAGAACCTGTTACCACACACACATGCTAGCTATACCCAGAACCTGACTGTTACCACACACACACGCTAGCTACACCCAGAACCTGTTATCACACACACATGCTAGCTACACCCAGAACCTGTTACCCCACACACACATGCTAGCTACACCCAGAACCTTTTACCACACACACGCTAGCTACACCCAGAACCTGCTTTTGACCTCCCCCCCTTCGTGGTGTGCTGGGATTAACCCTAACTGTAGATTAACCGTAACCCTAGATTCACTCTGTTTAGTTTCTGAAACTCCATTTCTCCTGTTTCTTGTTCGTCACAGGACCAGTATGTGATCCACTTCAGACCACGATGCTGAGCTCCCGTTGCCAAGGGCCAATTAAATAATGGAGAGGAACAATAATCTCGGGATGAAACAACCACTCCTGCAGGTTAAGCTGCTTAAGGGGACACCGGCTTCTCTTCAGTAACCTTTCGCCACGGCGCCGTGCCAGGTCTAATTAGGAGAGGTCTGCCGGTGAATATGCTCAATATGTGCTCCCAATTAATACGTCTGGGTTTCAGCTGACGCTCTGCTGTTCTTTCCGACAGAGGGAGGGAGTCGCGTGCCACTGTGTGTCATGTCAAATCAAAGCAACGCCTGTTTCGGCAAGTCCCCCCATCACCGGGATTAGAGCAGCAGTTTGTTCAGGTTTGGCTGTTCTCACCACAGAGGAAAAGAACAAGAAAACAGAGAGAAATAGGAAGAGAGGAACAGGGAGGGAAAGAGAGAGGGAGGGAGAGAGAGAGAGAGGGAGGGAGGGAGGGAGAGAGAGAGAGAGAGGGAGGAAGGGAGGGAGAGAGAGAGAGAGAGGGAGGGAGGGAGAGAGAGAGAGAGAGGGAGGAAGGGAGGGAGAGAGAGAGGGAGGAAGGGAGGGAGAGAGAGGTAGGGAGGGAGAGAGAGGGAGGGAGAGAGAGAGGAAGGGAGGGAGAGAGAGGGAGGAATGGAGGGAGAGAGAGAGAGGGAGGGAGGGAGGGAGGGAAGGAGGGAGAGAAGGAGAGAGGTAGAGAGAGAGAGAGAGAGGTAGGGAGAGAGGGTATCAGTCCGTATGAACAGGTTAAATGATTAGTGCATATAAACTTCATCCATGGTTCTTCACTGCTGTAATGTCTGAGGCTGAGATTACACGAGACTCCAGCACATCAAATCCAACATTTCTTCATTTGACACAGTCCAAATCAATCTGACTGTAAACGTATGTGTATGTGTGTAATAAATGTGTGTCAAAACCCGCATCTATTCCTACTGGGCTGCCATGATTAGACCATAGATGACATGATAGACCAGTGACAGATTAGTGATAGAAAAGTAATAGATTAGTGGATTAGATTAGACCACACACACACACACACACACAGACACTAGCACAACATCACTACTCCTCTACCCAACGCCCACCCACTTACAGTCACAGGGCTACAAGAGGCATATGGAGCAGTGGAGGTGGAGCTCATTAATCAGTTAGAACTGAGAAACTGTGAGGGAGGGAGGGAGGGAGGGAGGGAGAGAGAGAGGGAGAGAGAGATAAAGAGGGTAAGACAGGGAGAGACAGAGGGAGGGAAGGTGAGATTAGAGAAAGAGAAGGAGTGAGAATATGAACAAGAATGTAGGGGAAAATGAACAGAGCTTCTCAGGCCTGATCAAGGTGAGGAAAGTGTGTAACCATAACCATGTCTCATTAGCAAAGGCTCTTCAGTCTCTCTCTCTCTCTCCTTTGTCTCTATTCTCTGTCGGTGTGTCTCTCTCTCTCTCCTCTCTGTGTCTCTCTCACCTTTATGTATCACTCAGCAGTGATTAATCCTGATCTTTCCCTGGTTCAGTGTTAGTGTTAGGGGTTAGTGTTAGGGTTTAGGGTTAGTGTTAAGGGTTAGGGTGAGGGCTAGTGTTAGGGTTTAGGGTTAGTGTTAAGGGTTAGGGTGAGGGCTAGTGTTAGGGTTTAGGGTTAGTGTTAAGGGTTAGGGTGAGGGCTAGTGATAGGGTTTAGGGTTAGTGTTAGTATTAAACCAGCACTGGGACCAAGTAAAGGTATATGACCACTAAAAACAAGCACACCATTCTTCCCAGTACAGGCTAGATGGGGAGCAAAGTGGGAACTGTGTTTAACACCTCACACTCATGGCTCATTGGACAGAACCCAACCAGAGATCAAATCAGCTGAGAGAAGAAAAGTCCAAAGATTGTCCTATTTCAGATAGATCTCACCTGAGAACAACTCTCCTAAATGAACTCTTCCTCATTTGGCTAAAAGTCAAAAGTCATTGTGGATGGGGGTAAAGTGTGATGGAGGTGAAGTGTTGATGCCCAACCGTGGGTGTGTCAGCAGGAAGAGTTAACAATCAGGAGAGAGGGAGAGCACAACTGTGAGACAGGTGCATAAACAGAGAGACTGGCAATCTGATGGACGAATCTGGGTTTGGTGGTTGCCAGGAGAACGATACTTGTCTGACTGCATTGTGCCAAGTGTAAAGTTTGGTGGAGGGGTGATTATGGAAGAATGGTCAAAAATCCCCATAAACACGCTCCTAAACCTTGTGGACAGCCTTCCCAGAAGAGTTTAAGCTGTTCTAGCTGCAAAGGGTGGACCAACGTCATAGTGAACCCTATGGATTAGGAATGGGATGTCACTTCAGCTCATATGTGAGTCAAGGAAGGTGAGCGATGTATTATTGTTGTCTATTAACATATTAACATGTTAACATTTTTTCCTCAAAGCTTTGGCATGTGAAAAATTTGTCATACCAGTAAAGCACCATTGAATTGAATTGAATTGGGAGAGAAAGAAGGGAGAGAATCCACCCCCCCTGTATGGGCTGATGGGCTGAGGCAGAGATGCTCTATCCCCCCCACACGCAGAGCACACAACTCACGTTCATTGAATAGAAGCGTTTGACTTCTGGAAGGCCTCCCACAAAAGTTCTCCTCGCTGAAGTTAATTAAGGAAGAAGAGCTGCAGGAAATGACAGACGGCTGGGTTTATTCAGGCCTTTCTCAAGGTGAGCAGATGCTTAATGGGGTCTATAAGACAGGCATGCAGCCCAAGACATGAATGGAAGACACTTGAACATAATGTCAGTGCTGAATGCATAACTGATTCCTTTTCAAGGTTGCAGAATGAATTCATCATTTTTGAAAATTAAAGTAAAGCAAAACTCTTGTATAAATCCTGGCAATAGACACCATTTTTTATCAAACCTGAGTAATAAACATTAAAATAAATATAATAAATAAACATTAAAATAAGAATAATGACTCCAATAGACATTACCAGGTGTTCAGAGGAGAGTTGGGCTTCTGGTTCCACTGCCTGTTTGTGTCCGTCAGAGATCTTCACAGTTACGAACCACCTCACTGTCCCCCAGTCTGTAGTGTAGTGGACGTACGGCGCTGTGTTATATGGTCCCTCACTGTCCCCAGTCTGTAGTGTAGTGGACCGCTGTGTTATATGGTTCCTAACTGTCCCCCAGTCTGTAGTGTAGTGGACGTACAGCGCTGTGTTATATGGTCCCTCACTGTCCCCCAGTCTGTAGTGTAGTGGACGTACAGCGCCGTGTTATATGGTCCCTCACTGTCCCCAGTCTGTGTTATATGGTCCCTCACTGTCCCCCAGTCTGTAGTGTAGTGGACGTATAGCGCTGTGTTATATGGTCCCTCACTGTCCCCCAGTCTGTAGTGTAGTGGACGTATAGCGCTGTGTTATATGGTCCCTCACTGTCCCCCAGTCTGTGTTAGTGTAGCGTTGGTGCTTGTTAATCCAGGACTGTTTATATGTTTCTCTGTTGCCACACAGCTCACAGACATAAAGGGCTCAAGTACAGATTTAAATATTTGTAGCCAAATTTTGATTGGAATTTCTACCTATATGTGTAGTTTTTGTCTGTCTCTCTCTGTCTCTCCCTCTCAGTCTCTCTCTCTCTGTCTCTCTCCCTCCCTCTCTGTCTCTCTCCCTCTATGTCTCTCTCCCTCTCTGTCTTTCTCTCTAATAGAAATGTGATGATGCAAGAGAGTCTGTCAGGACTCCTGCTGACATGCTGTTGTTCACACACTTTCTTTCATGTACATTTTTCTTCTGTAACATCCTCCCCTAATCCCTCTTTGGCTCTGTTTATCTCTCTCCCTCTGTCTCTCTCACACACACACACACACACACACACACCTGAGATATGTGAGTGCTTTCAATGTCAGGGTCCTGATCATAAATAACAGACTCCTGTGGTCTGATCTCTGATATATTAGCCTGACCCATCAATGTATGTGTGTGTGTGTGTGTGTGTGTGTGTGTGTGTGTGAGAGAGAGAGTGTGTTAGAGAAAGAGAGAGGTAGAGAGAGAGATGGGGACAGAGAGAAGATAGGAAGAGTGAGAAAGCAGAGGAAGGAAGAGGTGAGAGAGAGAGCGAGAGAGGAGAGGTGAGAGAGAGAGAGGGGGGGTATTAGCCATGGCTGTCAGGATGAGGGACAGCGTATGTGGGTCTGGGAGGCTGATGGATGCTCTCCACACAGGTTATAAGGAATGATGGATCTGCCGTCATCCGTCACTCTGCAAAACGAGAGAAAAAAAGAGCACCATGTTGTGGGATGTTGGCCACACCTTGTTGTAGCCAACATCCCACAACCACGCTAACGTCCCACAACCACGCTAACGTCCCACAACCACACTAACGTCCCACAACCACGCTAACGTCCCACAACCACGCTAACGTCCCACAACCACACTAACGTCCCACAACCACGCTAACGTCCCACAACCACACTAACGTCCCACAACCACGCTAACGTCCCACAACCACGCTAACGTCCCACAACCACACTAACGCACACACCACACCAGTGTTCCATGATTAAACAGCTGTTAGCGATGTGAACACACACAGGCCCCCAAAATACAATCACCACGTATATATAAAATATTTAACAAGAAATACAAAATAAACTGGGAAGTCAGTAAAAACAGTACACATGTCTGAGGAAACTCATTCCTAACTCACTGGTTTGGCTACCGGGGCTTCTCCTCCCAGTAGAAGAGGACAGGTGTTGTAAGGACACATAAAATGTTTATTTATTTTGCTAATTTACTTTCTATTGTTCGAAGGTCAAAATCTGGCCACTTTGGAGGAGGAGGAGGAGGAGGGAAACAAGGAGTGGGAGGAAGAGCAGGAGCAGGTGTAGATGTTTCAGATTTGTTATTGTGGTTCCAGTTACAGGCGATCTTGTTTGGTTAGGGATGTTTTAGATAGAGTTATGTTAATATATATATATATATATATGTTCATATATATATTCTTTTTTATATATATTCTTTTTTTAAATTAATCAAATTCTTAAAGTTTTTTTGTTTTATTTTTTCTGTTCCTTAAAAGTGTTTCGTAACCTTTTGACGAATTTAAATGTACGTTTGTATTATTTACAGGTCTTCATGTTCCTTGTTATAAATATTGTTTTTTTTGTTGAATTGTGCCAGTCTTTATCAAAGTTTGTGTGTAAGATGGCTTGACATTTTTTTGTGGGAGGGCTAGTGCGACATTTGCCATTTAACAAATGTTTCAGTTTATGTGTTTATTCCAGGGTTTGTTATATAACTAGTAAACAGGAAACCATAAAGCACTGTTATGATCCTACATGTATTCCTGTTTGATTTGTGACATTTTATATATTTAATGTTTAGAATATTTCTGATGTGCAGGGTTTCCAGGTAACTCCTTCATGTTGTTTAGGTAAAGCACCATTTGGCACTGGTCAGCCAGAGGAACTTGTGTCCTAACTCTGCAGGCACTGATCAGGTCAGCGGTCCCCGCTATGGCCTGGCTTACAGCAGTATAACACACTGCCCAGGGAGTCTGTCCATGACCTGCAGTTTCCTGTGGACAACCCAGTTGTTTATGTAGCTCATGTATAGATAATGTGAGTGTAAATGCTTCTTTCACACTGTCTGCTGTTCATCCTGCTCTGGCCAAGCGTGTTTCCACATTCAATCTGACTTGGTGAAATTGGTGTGTTGAAGTAGAGGAATACAGTAGATAAAGAAAATTAAGTTCTACCTAAAAAAGAAAGAATGCTGAGCTTGAAGACCTCACAGGAGTGAAGGTTCAGAGTGATTTGTCTGCTGGATCAGAGATGTTTAGTCCAGTCACTGCGCCGAGCTGTAGGGGGCCCACGGCTTCTTGGTGAGACTGACTGCAGTTGGAAGCAAACTGAGGTTGTGCTGAGAGGTTTTGGTCCGTGCAGGCCTCCTGCTGAAGGGGAGTGTGTCCAGGGTGTCCAGGGTGTCCAGGGTGTCCAGCGTGTCCAGGGTGTCCAGGGTGTCCAGGGTGTGAGCATCAGTCAGGATCTTGTCTGCTCACCTCAGTGTTCTGGAGGGACAAGCCACAGTAACGGGGTCTCTGGGTCTCAGCGGAGTGGGACATGTCCCCCAGTCTGGCCTCAGCGTCGTGGTTATCAGGGTACCAGCCGTGATGTAGGATGGGAAGATGGACACGATGATGGCACAGAATTAAAAAACAAAGTTTCAATGTTGTAACATTTGTTTGGTGTTTGTGTGTTCGTGATGGGACACACTAGCTCGTATGTGTGTGTGTGTGTGTGTGTGTGTGTGATGGGACACACTAGCTCGTGTGTGTGTGTGTGTGTGTGTGTGATGGGACACACTAGCTCGTGTGTGTGTGTGTGTGTGTGATGGGACACACTAGCTCGTGTGTGTGTGTTCTCCTGTGACTACATGTTGTTTTTCCTCTTGAGGTCAGTGTCTGTGTGTTCATCTGTAATGAACTGTATCATCTAGAAAAAGAGAGCAAAATGAACTAGAGAGAGACAGAGCGAGAGAGAGAGAGAGAGAGAGAGAGAGAGAGAAAGAGGGGATGAGGGAGAAAGAATGATGGAGAGAAAGAACAGAGAGAGAGTGAGAGGGAGAGGGGATGAGGAATGTAGAATGATGGAGAGGGAGAGATGCAGGGCTGATAGAGCTTGTATGAATTGTGTGTTATATAATGCTGGACTTTTAGAGCGCTCTCCCCTCTCTCTCTCCCTCCCTCTCCCTCCCTCTCCCCCTCTCCCCCTCTCTCTCCCTCCCTCTTTCTCTCTCTCTCTGAGGCCCAATCTCTTTGATTCCCTCTCTGCTTTCTTCTTTAATTATGTCTTTTTTATTCTTTATTTCTCCTTTTTTTAATGGCTTCTTTGGCAAATGATGACATGATGACTCTGGGCTCAGCATAGCAGAGGGAGAGAGAAAGAGGGAAAGAGAAAGAGAGAGGGAGGGAAAAGAGAGAGAGAGGGAGGGAAAGAGAAACCCACAGAAAGATAAAGAGAGGGAGGGAGAAAAAGAAGAACAGAGATCAGCAGAGAAGTGGGTAAACTCACTAATGAAGCTTGTGTGTGTGAGAGTGTGTGTGTGTGTGCTTGTGTGAGGTGCTGGGGGGGGGTGCCTGTGGCAATTTGTGCAGTGGTGTTTGGGGTGGGTGTATGTGTAATGTTAGCATTGATGTTCCTGTGTAGATGTTTATATTTGTGGTGCCGTGTGTGTGTGTGTGTGTGTGTGAAGGGGCAGAGTTGGTGTGTAATGTGCTTTTAATGTCTGTAATGATTATGTAGAGGGGCAATGCCAAGCGTGTAGTGGGAGAGAAGAGGAAGCAGCTGCACAGGGTCCTTCTGTATGAACAGACCATCCATGGAAGTGGGGAAAATCCACAGCCACCATTACAGGGTCCTCATCACTGCAGGGGCAGCACAGGCTCCTTCTGGGGTAACAGACCATCCGACCTGTGGGAACACAATGTCCATCAGCACAGGGTCCTTCTGTATGAACAGACCATCCATCAGCACAGGCTCCTTCTGGGGTAACAGACCATCCATCAGCACAGGGTCCTTCTGGGGTAACAGACCGTCCATCAGCACAGGGTCCTTCTGTATGAACAGACCATCCATCAGCACAGGCTCCTTCTGGGGTAACAGACCATCCATCAGCACAGGCTCTTTCTGGGGTAACAGACCATCCATCAGCACAGGGTCCTTCTGGGGTAACAGACCATCCACCAGCACAGGCTCCTTCTGGGGTAACAGACCATCCATTAGCACAGGGTCCTTCTGGGGTACAGGGTCCTTCTGTATGAACAGACCATCCATTAGCACAGGGTCCTTCTGGGGTAACAGACCATCCACCAGCACAGGCTTCTTCTGTATGAACAGACCATCCATCAGCACAGGCTCCTTCTGGGATAACAGACCGTCCATCAGCACAGGGTCCTTCTGGGTAATGAGGATGCTGTTAAGTGACTAAGTAACCTGTTGGTTAATCTCATTTAACCTTTTAAATTTGAAACATGTGGTAAAAGGATGTCAGACTCTAATGCACTTGCCAAGCACTAATTACTCATGATTTTTTTCACCATGTACTTACCTTTCAGAAACCTTTCATTCCTGATAAAAGCACCTGAAAACACACACAGACACACACACACACAAAGAGAAGAAAAGGAACTATTGTCACTTGCTAAGGTACAATCCACCTTCTGTGTTGTGTGCTGAGTGTGACTGACATCAACGTGACCTTCAGTGGCTACAGGCAGCCGGATTCCTGAAGAAAAGAGTTAAGAACAGAAGAAACGAGAGCTCGTTAAGTTCAGACCGATCCTCCCAGCACATTAACGACTGGCTCATTGTGAGCAATTGAAAGTGCGTGTGCTCTAGTTAGCTGCAGAATTACTTAGTGTGTGTGTGTGTGTGCGTGTAGTGTAGCTGCAGAATGATACTTAGTGTGTGTGTGTATGTGCTCTTTTACTGCGTGTAGTGTAGCTGCAGAATGATACTTAGTGTGTGTGTGTATGTGCTCTTTTACTGCGTGTAGTGTAGCTGCAGAATGATACTTAGTGTGTGTGTGTATGTGCTCTTTTACTGCGTGTAGTGTAGCTGCAGAATGATACTTAGTGTGTGTGTGTATGTGCTCTTTTACTGCGTGTAGTGTAGCTGCAGAATGATACTTAGTGTGTGTGTGTGTGTGTAAGTGTGTGCAGAATACTTAGTGTGTGTGTGTATGTGCTCTTTTTACTGCTGTAGTGTAGCTGCAGAATACTTAGTGTGTGTGTGTATGTGCTCTTTTACTGCGTGTAGTGTAGCTGCAGAATACTTAGTGTGTGTGTGTATGTGCTCTTTTACTACGTGTAGTGTAGCTGCAGAATGATACTTGTGTGTGTGTATGTGCTCTTTTTACTGCGTGTAGTGTAGCTGCAGAATGATACTTAGTGTGTGTGTGTATGTGCTCTTTTACTGCGTGTAGTGTAGCTGCAGAATGATACTTAGTGTGTGTGTGTATGTGCTCTTTTACTGCGTGTTTTACTGCGTGTAGTGTAGCTGCAGAATGATACTTAGTGTGTGTGTGTATGTGCTCTTTTTACTGCGTGTAGTGTAGCTGCAGAATGATACTTAGTGTGTGTGTGTATGTGCTCTTTTACTGCGTGTAGTGTAGCTGCAGAATACTTAGTGTGTGTGTATGTGCTCTTACTGCTCTTTACTGCAGAATGATACTTAGTGTGTGTGTGTATGTGCTCTTTTACTGCGTGTAGTGTAGCTGCAGAATGATACTTAGTGTGTGTGTGTATGTGCTCTTTTTACTGCGTGTAGTGTAGCTGCAGAATGATACTTAGTGTGTGTGTGTATGTGCTCTTTTACTGCGTGTAGTGTAGCTGCAGAATGATACTTAGTGTGTGTGTGTATGTGCTCTTTTACTGCGTGTAGTGTAGCTGCAGAATGATACTTAGTGTGTGTGTGTATGTGCTCTTTTACTGCGTGTAGTGTAGCTGCAGAATGATACTTAGTGCAGTTATAAATAGAGGCTCTCTGGAAGCTGAATTGATTAATTACATGTTAAAAACACCAGAGAAGATCACTGCTGCGTGAAGAGCATCTATGTGAATTCCATTCCTGCTTCACACATTCTCAAACACAATCTCATCACACACACACACACGTACACACACACACACGTACACACACACACACATACACACACACACACGTACACACACACACAGGTTTCAACCTTTTCCATGAGGTGTATGGAGGAGGTAGTGGGGTACAGGTGCAGGTACAGGTACAGCTCACAGCAGGAATCTTCTGTCTGCACACACATTTAAACCAGGGCTATTTCACTGGAGGGTTTCTGGCTATTTCACTGGACGCAGTCAATGCCTACCTGAATGTTTTCCAGTGTTGGCCAAGCTACTGTAAAATGTAGTGAGCTAAGCTATCAGTTACTCAACAATAAATTAAGCTGCACTATACAAAGCTGCCACCCATAAAAATATAGCAAGCTAAGTTACGCAGATATGGCAAAAGTAGCTTAACTACTCAGAAGCTACTTGACGTTGTACCAACCTAAAGCCAGATCAGAACAAAATGACAGTCAGATACTCTGGTTAAAACATTAATTGAAGAAGAGCCCACAGTCTAACACAGTAGAGATCTGGGGTTAGTAGGGTTAGTGGGGTTAGTAGGGTTAGTGGGGTTAGTAGAGTTAGTGGGGTTAGTGGGGTTAGTAGAGTTAGTGGGGTTAGTAGGGTTAGTGGGGTTAGTAGGGTTAGTGGGGTTAGTAGGGTTAGTGGGGTTAGTAGGGTTAGTGGGGTTAGTAGAGTTAGTGGGGTTAGTAGGGTTAGTAGAGTTAGTGGGGTTAGTAGAGTTAGTGGGGTTAGTAGGGTTAGTAGAGTTAGTGGGGTTAGTAGGGTTAGTGGGGTTAGTAGAGTTAGTAGGGTTAGTGGGGTTAGTAGGGTTAGTGGGGTTATACACACAGATTTCATTATAGCTTACTGCAGTAGGGAAATGAATGAGTCACCTCAATGTGGGTTGGGTTGGTGTGAGATAGACGTGGACAACAGTTTGGTTTTGGGATTGCAAGGCACATATTTAAACACGTATTTTTCTCTGACGATTCTCTGGCGATTTCTCTGACGATGTGTCATATTTTGCAGATACGGCCACAGCGTGATTTCAGTGGACTGCTGCCTCTCCTGCTGTATCTAACTACATCCTCTGTGTGTGTGTGTGTGTGTGTGTGTGTGTGTGTGTGTGTGTGTGTGTGTGTGTGTGTGTGTGTGTGTGTGTGTGTGTGTGTGTCGGTATGCAGGTATACGCATGCACATGTTTCGACAGCCAGACAAGCAGAGTAGAAGTTGGCACATGAACAAGCATGAACTGCAGAGCAAACATGTGAAATGTGAATTCGTAGCTTTTGTGGGCACTACGTCACTACTTGAACAACAACAACAAAAAAAAAAAAACGTAACTACTAGAAAGTAGTACGTAGTAGTAGTATTTGATTCAGACCTCAGTCATGCTACTGATACAGGAAGATGTAGTTAAACCCTATAACCCTAACCCTATAACCCCAACCCTGACCCTATAATCCTGACCCTAACCCTATAACCCCAACCCTGACCCTAACCCTATACCCCAACCCTGACCCTAACCCTATAGCCCCAACCCTGACCCTATAACCCTGACCCTAACCCTATAACCCTAACCCTGACCTATAACCCTGACCCTAACCCTATAACCCTAACCCTATAACCCTGACCCTAACCCTAACCCTGACCTTATAGCCCTGACCCTGAAAACAGCAGTTATCCTGACCCAAGAGTAGAACTAGGCTTAATGAACTTTGTTAGTGATATTCTCCTTCCTTAAAACTACACTGCACTATATGGCACTAGCTAGCATTAGTGTTAATTATGAGGTTAGGTAGCTAGCTAGCACTAGTGTTAATTATGAGGTTAGGTAGCTAGCTAGCATTAGTGTTAATTATGAGGTTAGGTAGCTAGCTAGCATTAGTGTTAATTATGAGGTTAGGTAGCTAGCTAGCACTAGTGTTAATTATGAGGGGTAGCTAGCTAGCATTAGTGTTAATTATGAGGTTAGGTAGCTAGCATTAGTGTTAATTATGAGGTTAGGTAGCTAGCTAGCATTAGTGTTAATTATGAGGTTAGGTAGCTAGCATTAGTGTTAATTATGAAGTTAGGTAACTAGCTAGCATTAGTGTTAATTATGAGGTTAGGTAGCTAGCATTAGTGTTAATTATGAGGTTAGGTAGCTAGCTAGCATTAGTATTAATTGAGGTTAGGTAGCTAGCTAGCATTAGTGTTAATTATGAGGTTAGGTAGCTAGCTAGCATTAGTGTTAATTATGAGGTTAGGTAGCTAGCATTAGTGTTAATTATGAGGTTAGGTAGTAGCTAGCATTAGTATTAATTGAGGTTAGGTAGCTGGATAGCGTTTACCTAGCAAGCCTTATAAAGGTGAACTTTCTTGGTTCAAGCTAGCTCACTGAGATAAGCCCAAAGAAGCAATTAAAACAAATCTATATGAAACATGCTTAACCTCTGGTACATTCTCATACTGACATGGTTCTTTTTTGGATTTGGTCCTGTCAGATTTTGATGTTTTTTTGGGGGGGGGGGCTCCCGCATTTGTCGCTCCCGCCTCCTCTACAATTTGATTGTTATCTCTCTGAACCAATCATTTTGGTTGAGACAGGAGAACTACATCTCCCACCATTCACTTGTACACATGCCCTTGATGACTGGAGCATGTCAGGAAACAAGGTTTCTTTAGACTATTTCTTAAGACTGTGAAGCAACACAGACTTTTAAAAATTCAGTTTGGCAGTTCTGAAGCAGAGTTTTCATAACAAATAGGATGATGAATGTTTGAAACACAGTTCCCTACTTCCCTTCCACAGTGATCACTATGACAACACACACGTGCTCACCACATAACAGAGCCCATGGCTGTGGTGTTTGTAGCACACACACACACACACACACACACACACACACACACACACATACGCACACACACACACACATACACACACACAGGGACACACAAACACAGAGACACACACACACTCACACACACACACACACACACACACACACATACACACACACAACATTAACGTTTCTGTTGTCCGCAGTTGATGACCCGTCTTTCAGGAGGCATCTGAAGAGGATTTGGATGCACATGCAGTCTGGAAGGAGAATTAGAGCTAATAAGAATATAATCCCATCGTGATTAGGATATGTGCTCACGCCCCACAGAAGCTGATGAGTTACTTAATCGGAAGCCCTTTCGATCCGACTCTCTGTGTTTATAGAGGATTAACGCCTTCATTCATTCCACTGTGACACTGAATTCTGTTTTAGAGGCTAAATCATGAATCATGAGAAATGTGTGATCTTGACAGGAGCAACTCTATATTAAAGCACTGGGAGGGGTCAGTGGAAAGAGCTAAACACGCGTGTGCGTGTGTGTGTGTCGGTGTCCCTGTGTATGTGTGTGTATGTGTGCGTGCGTGTCCCTGTGTGTAGTTGCGTGTGTGTGTATGTGTGTGTGTGTGTGTGCATGTCCCTGTGTGTATTTGTGTGTGTGCGTGTGTGTGTGTGTGCGTGTCCCTGTGTGTATTTGCGTGTGTGCGTGTGTTCTCCTCATAGGGCAGGGGACAGGGAGATGAGCCGGTGTGAAAGATCACTCCTCCTGATCACTCCTCCTGATCACTCCATCTCTGTTATCTCTTCTCCACCACTCTGCATATGCCAGATTCTCAGAGGACAGAGAGAGATGGAGGATCCTCTTACAGCCCAGCCCAACAACCCTATGTGTTCCCACACACCCATCCACCCCCTCCCCTGTAACTACACTACACTTACCTGTAATTACAGGTAACTCTTTAAGATTAATAGCAGTACCAGTGAGTAATTAGCACATTATGTATGGGAAACACTCGCGAGTTCCGAACAAACCAGCAACTGCAGGTTTTTTCTAACTGCAGGGTTAGGGTTAGGATTAGGGTTAGGGTTTGGGCCAGGGTTAGGGTTTGGGCCAGTGTTAGGGCTAGGGTTCGGGCCAGGGTTAGGGCCAGGTTTAGGGTTTGGGCCAGTGTTAGGGCTGGGGTTTGAGCCAGGGTTGGGGTTAGGGCCAGAATCTGGTGTAGCACTCTGTGGGGTGTAAGTGGAGAGTAAGGTCATTAACAGCAGGAGGACTGTCCTCCAGATAACAATGTGACCTTAAAAGACTGAATCTGTGTGCTCAGCTATAAGTGGACATATGTAGACAAGAGACAAGACCCTTGATCACAGGCTAAATAACTAAATGGGATAAGTAGACTGCAAGGCTAGCAGACAGACAGTTAGACAAACAGACAGATGGGCAGACAGGCCATTAGACAAACAGACAGATGGGCAGACAGGCAGATACAATGAAGTCTGTTCCTACTGTGAGCATCCGCATGTCTGCACTGCACTGACTGAGAGAATGTTGTTGCTCTGATTTTGAGTTTTTGTGGATGATCCACCACATCACCTAACACTAAACACTAACCCTAATCCTAAATCTAACCCCTAACCCTAACATCTAACCCTAAATCTAACCCCTAACCCTAAATCTAACCCCTAACCCTAACATCTAACCCTAAATCTAACATCTAACCACTAACCCTAACATCTAACCCTAAATCTAACCCCTAACCCTAACATCTAACCCTAAATCTAACCCCCCTCTCTATCTCTAACATCTAACCACTAACCCTAACATCTAACCCTAAATCTAACCCCCCCTCTCTATCTCTAACATCTAACCACTAACCCTAACATCTAACCCTAAATCTAACCCCCCTCTCTATCTCTAACATCTAACCACTAACCCTAACATCTAACCCTAAATCTACCCCCCCCCTCTCTATCTCTAACATCTAACCACTAACCCTAACATCTAACCCTAAATCTAACCCCCCCTCTCTATCTCTAACATCTAACCACTAACCCTAACATCTAACCCTAAATCTAACCACTAACCCTAACATCTAACCCTAAATCTAACCCCCCCTCTCTATCTCTAACATCTAACCACTAACCCTAACATCTAACCCTAAATCTAACCCCCCTCTCTATCTCTAACATCTAACCCCTAACCCTAACATCTAACCCTAAATCTAACCCTAAATCTAACCCCTAACCCTAACATCTAACCCCTAACCCTAACATCTAACCCTAAATCTAACCCCCCTCTCTATCTCTAACATCTAACCACTAACCCTAACATCTAACCCTAAATCTAACCCCCCCTCTCTATCTCTAACATCTAACCACTAACCCTAACATCTAACCCTAAATCTAACCCCCCCTCTCTATCTCTAACATCTAACCACTAACCCTAACATCTAACCCTAAATCTAACCCCTAACCCTAACATCTAACCCTAAATCTAACCCCTAACCCTAAATCTAACCCCTAACCCTAACATCTAACCCTTAACTCTATCTCTAACATCTAACCACTAACCCTAACATCTAACCCTAAATCTAACCCCCCCTCTCTATCTCTAACATCTAACCACTAACCCTAACATCTAACCCTAAATCTAACCCTAAATCTAACCCCTAACCCTAACATCTAACCCTAAATCTAACCCCCCTCTCTATCTCTAACATCTAACCACTAACCCTAACATCTAACCCTAAATCTAACCCTGTCTGTATATGTTAGTCTTCCTCCACCCAGCTGGATCATTTGTGTGTTTGCCAATTTGACAATCGAACAGGCACCAATGATTTTTTTTTCATTAATTATTCATATTTTACTTGACTATGCTTGGAAACAGGAAATACTTATGCATCTGTTCAACTTGTTGCAAAAATCATAGTGGGACATCAGTTCTACAGTGCTATTTGAACAAATGACCATTGTGACATTTTAATTTTTAATAAAACCACCAGAAGCTGGTGGTAAATATTACATATCATTATCTAACCGGTGTGACTGTAGCACAGTGAGGTGTTTGCCTAAAACACGTCTGTCTGTCTGTCTCAAGCTAACCTGGTTTGGAAAAGACTCATGAACAGCGCTCACACTGAATTAAGAACCTTCTTATCCCCTTCAGCTTTAAAGAGAGAGAGTGGAAGAGAGGGAGGGAGAGAGAGAGGGAGGGAGAAAGAGAGAGGGAGGGAGAAAGAGGGAAGGAGAGGGAGAGGGAGGGGGGGAGAGAGAGGGAGGGAGAAAGAGAGGGATGGAGAGGGAGAGGGAGGGAGAGAGAGGGAGGTAGGGAGAGGGAGGGAGGGAGAGAGATGGAGAGAAAGAGAGCAGGATGGATTGATTCAGAGTGTGTTCCTGGCTAACTGCCAGCTTAAGCATGCTAACAGAGTGACCCAACTGAACTGGGTTAGTGATGATACAATAACCAAATTAGACCAAAGGCAGAGAATCAACACACATGAACACAGTTCAGCAGACGAGAAGGAAGATCAAAGATTTGAGGATTAGATCAATGTGGAAAAAATGAATTAATAAACAGCAATGGAGAGTGAGGAGAGAACAGCGGATGGACGATCTCACACACATAAACACACACACACACACACACACACACACCCATGGGGCACACTTTCAAGGAGCTGTGAGAACCTAATCAAGGGTGACTTGACTTTGCTTGGAGGATGTGTGTGTGTGTGTGTGTGTGAGTTTGTGTGCGTATGTGTGAATGAGTGTATGTGTGTGTGTGACCATGAGGGAAAACGCAAGGGCCACACTGCTGTGAGGAGAGAGAGAGAGAGAAGGAAAGAGAGGGGTGGAGCCTGAGGTTACACACACATACACACACACACACACACACAGTCACTCACAATCTGAGAGAGTATCTGTGGTATTACATCATGGCATCCATATAATGCAAAAGAGAGAGAGAGAGGGAGAGACAGACAGATGGGAGGAGAGAGGGAGAGAGAGAGGGAGGGAGGAAAAGAGTGAGGGAGAGAGAGACGGAGGGAGGAAAAGAGGGTGGGAGGGAGAGAGAAGGAAGGAGGAAGGAAGGGAGGGAGGTCTATAAGGTGGAGTTTTGCTCATCGTTCTGCATGCTCACTGGCATTTGAAGTAAAATAATTAGAAAGTGTCTCCAGAAGGCTGTTTCTAATAAAGCCCCGGAGACAGGGGGTATTATGGGATAGAGCCTGGGGAGATCTGAATAATGGTGGCTAAGGTTCACAGGAGCAGATAAAACAACACTGCCAATACCACCAGGCTGCACAGAAACAGCAGCAGGACTGATGGACTTGTCAAGATCATTCATCTGAAAGATCAGAGCGCTTCCCCACACCATGTGGGTATGACCTCTGAACGCTTGTCCGATAGATGATTCCAAACTCACACACTTCCCACTACCCATTTAACAGATGTGTTTCCTGGAGTCTTCTGACAGGAGTGGCAGTCTGATGTCTGCGGAGCTGTGTCACACCTTCCTCTGCAGACAGACGGGCAGTGGGAAATAAACAAACAGACTGATCTTATTAAGAGTCTCAGGTGTGTGGATGAAATCAGAAATGGAGGTGTGTAGCAGGAGAGCACCTCCTTGGCACTGTGCCCAGGCCTGTGTTACTATGGTGAAACCTAACAAGGTTTTGCGTGTGTTATATTTGTGGCAGGGACGAGAGGATGTGTGTGGAAGTGCTCACAGCCCCAGAGCTGAAGGAGACAGTCACCACGGAGACCTTCCTGCATACCGCTCAACCTGCGAGTGTAATTAAGATCTATAGGGCCTAGTTTAGGACTACTGAAACCACAGACCACCAGAGAGAGAACGGCAGAAGACAGGAAGAGAGGGAGGCTTAGAGGAAGACAGGAAGAGAGGGAGGATTAGAGGAAGACAGGAAGAGAGGGAGGCTTAGAGGAAGACAGGAAGAGAGGGAGGCTTAGAGGAAGACAGGAAGAGAGGGAGGATTAGAGGAAGACAAGAAGAGAGGGAGGATTAGAGGAAGACAAGAAGAGAGGGAGGCTTAGATGAAGACAGGAAGAGAGGGAGGCTTAGAGGAAGACAGGAAGAGAGGGAGGATTAGAGGAAGACAAGAAGAGAGGGAGGATTAGAGGAAGACAGGAAGAGAGGGAGGATTAGATGAAGACAGGAAGAGAGGGAGGCTTAGAGGAAGACATGAAGAGAGGGAGGATTAGAGGAAGACAAGAAGAGAGGGAGGATTAGAGGAAGACAGGAAGAGTGGAAGGATTAGAGGAAGACAAGAAAAGAGGGAGGATTAGAGGAAGAGAGGGAGGATTAGATGAAGACAGGAAGAGAGGGAGGCTTAGAGGAAGACAGGAAGAGAGGGAGGATTAGAGGAAGACAGGAAGAGACCCGTTTTCCAGGAGGCCTGAATGACTCCATTGTCTAATGCAAAAATCTTATTTCAGCTTTAGACAGCAAATCTTCAAGGAATCCTTCATGAATGTTCATTCATAATAAAGAGAAGAACAGTTTCTTCCAAAGAGGAGTTAAGGGAGGAAAAAGGTCCTAGAGAGCATAGGATGAGCAGGATGACAGGACAGAAGACTGACAGGTACAGACAGGACAGAATACTGACAGGAACAGACAGGACAGAATACTGACAGGTACAGACAGGACAGAATACTGACAGGAACAGACAGGACAGAAGACTAACAGGAACAGACAGGACAGAAGACTGACAGGTATAGACAGGACAGAAGACTGACAGGTACAGACAGGACAGAAGACTAACAGGAACAGACAGGACAGAAGACTAACAGGAACAGACAGGACAGAAGACTGACAGGTATAGACAGGACAGAAGACTGACAGGTACAGACAGGACAGAAGACTAACAGGAACAGACAGGACAGAAGACTGACAGGTATAGACAGGACAGAAGACTTGACAGGTACAGACAGGACAGAAGACTGACAGGTATAGACAGGACAGAATACTGACAGGTACAGACAGGACAGAAGACTTGACAGGTACAGACAGGACAGAAGACTGACAGATACAGACAGGACAGAAGTGATGAGTTTTTGAACTAATGAGTTTCTGCTTAATGCTGGATTGAACTGGAATCTCATGGGAAAACTGCCACAGATCCATTACAGGGAAACGCTTAAAAGCAGAATGACCTATCTGAACATCTCATAGACAACGTCACTATTAATCTACAGGTCTGTAACTACTGGGCTTTGCATCAGTAATCCTGTGATGTATAACTGAGGCTAAAGCTACCAACAAACACAGCACACACACAATAAACACACACACAGTAACACATACAGCACATACACAGTTAAAACATAAACATCACATTAACAGTTACACATACACAGTTAACACATACAGCTCATTAACAGTTAACACAGTTACCACATACAGCACATTAACAGTTAACACAGTTACACACATACAGCACATTAACAGTTAACACAGTTACCACATACAGCACATTAACAGTTAACACACACAGTTAACACATACAGCACATTAACAGTTACCACATACAGCACATTAACAGTTAACACACACAGTTAACACATACAGCACATTAACAGTTAACACAGTTACCACATACAGCACATTAACAGTTAACACATACAGCACATTAACAGTTAACACAGTTACCACATACAGCACATTAACAGTTAACACAGTTACCACATACAGCACATTAACAGTTAACACACACAGTTAACACATACAGCACTTTAACAGTTAACACAGTTACCACATACAGCACATTAACAGTTAACACAGTTACCACATACAGCACATTAACATTAACAGTTAACACAGTTAGTTACCACATACAGCACATTAACAGTTAACACACACAGTTAACACATACAGCACATTAACAGTTAACACAGTTACCACATACAGCACATTAACAGTTAACACAGTTACCACATACAGCACATTAACAGTTAACACAGTTACCACATACAGCACATTAACAGTTAACACACACAGTTAACACATACAGCACATTAACAGTTAACACATACAGCACATTAACAGTTAACACACACAGTTAACACATACAGCACATTAACAGTTAACACACACAGTTAACACATACAGCACATTAACAGTTAACACACAGTTAAAACATAAACATCAAATTAACAGTTACACATACACAGTTAACACACACAGTTAACACACACAGCACATTAACAGTTAACTGCATATTAACATGGTCTGAAATATGAGAGGCCATCTAATGAACTAGCTGGACCAGCTCCTCATAGCATGACCTTGTCCGACGTAATGGGACAGTAATGTCATCAGCTTGCTAGCAGCAATGACGCAGAGCTGCTGGATGGAGGCGTTTGAGTCGCCACTGTACAACGTACCAGCTGAGACTATTTCCTGTTCCTGAATCTCATAGTTCACCTTTGAAATTGTTCAATATTGAGTCCATGTCACAGAGATTTAAAGTGACTGATTAACAAACAGCCTGCATGTCAATACATCACAGATCAAATAGAAATGAGGCTGGGGCCACATGAGTCCAGGTGTGCATGATGCATTTAACACACAGCTAGAATACTGGGATCACATTTGGAATAAAGCATTGGGAGGTATGAAAGAATGAAGAAGGTTGTTGTCATCCTTAATCCAGGATTATTACAGTCTACCTTAATCCAGGATTATTACAGTCCAAGTAGTTTACTAAATTGTTTATTAAACTACTGGACTAAATTATGCTCAGAATTTTATATACCAGCAGTCTGTTTTTCAGTAGATTATATATTGTAGTTCAGTAGTTTATTATTCTTCAGTAGTTTATATCCTATATTTAATGTTTATGTTTAATCTTTTAAGTACCTCCAGCTGCCCATCAAACCTCAAATATGATTCCTGTAATGTATGGAGCACACACACACACACACATACGCGTGCACACACACATACAAACACACACGCGTGCACACACACACACACACACACACACACACACACACACACACACACACACACACACACACACACACACACACGCGCGCGCACACACACACACACACACACACACACACACGCGTGCACACACACACACACACACACACACACACACACACGCGTGCGCACACACACACACACACACACGTGCACACACACATACAAACACACGCGTGCACACACTCACACACACATGCGTTCACACACACACACACACACGCATGCGCACTCTCACACATACACACACAGGCTGTAGCAGAATGAAGAATGGTCGTTACATCTCCCCGTTTTAATTATCCTTATTGATTCTCTGGGTGCACACACACCCTGTTTACTCCTGGGCAATAATGCATTATGTCCGCCGTTGAATTGATGAATGCATTTTAATCTTAATCTATCAGAGTAATGCAACTCCAGAATAAATCAGGGCTCGGAGCTGTCGCCAGCCATATTGGGCACGATCCCTCCACAATGATCCTCTGGTCTGGCCCTTGTTGACTCCAGTCTGGGCCTCACTCACTCCAGTCTGACCCTTGTTCACTCCAGTCTGACCCAGTACACTACAGCAGTACACTACACTCTTCAGGAGTATACCACACTATCCAAGCATATACAATAGAATTCATGACAATACTAAAGTATACAGCATTATACCACACTTTATAGTAGCATACCTCACTCTTCAGGAGAATACATCATGTTCCAGGGGGGAAGGAGGAATACCTCATCTCAAAGGGGAATCCCTTATACCTCATGGAGGAATACCTCACCTCATGGAGGAATACCTCACCTCATGGGGGCATCCCTCACCTCATGGGGGAATACCTCACCTCATGGAGGAATACCTCACCTCATGGGGGCATCCCTCACCTCACGGGGGCATCCCTCACCTCATGGGGGAATACCTCACCTCATGGGGGCATCCCTCACCTCATGGGGGAATACCTCACCTCATGGGGGCATCCCTCACCTCATGGGGGAATACCTCACCTCATGGGGGCATCCCTCACCTCATGGGGGAATACCTCACCTCATGGGGGCATCCCTCACCTCATGGGGGCATCCCTCACCTGCAAACCTGCTACAGTCATGGTTTGTCATTATTTATGTCTTTCAAGTCAGGATATCAGGAGTCCAACAAGATCAAAGCATAATAATTGACTTTTGTATTTGGCTGTTTACAACTCCACAATCAAACATCAGACATTTCCTACAGGATAAAATCACAACAACATAATAACATAACAACAACATAAATTACTTATTTTGTCGACAACAACTCTGAGATTTGTCAATAGTCTTGAGCTCATTGTGCTGCAAGTCTCTTTCCTACAAGGACATTACCCTAACCCTAATCCTAACCCTCACCCTAATCCTAACACTCACCCTAATCCTAACCCTCACCCACATTACCCTCACCCTAATCCTAACCCTCACCGTAATCCTAACACTCACCCTAATCCTAACCCTCACCCACATTACCCCTCACCCTAATCCTAACCCTCACCCTCACCCTAATCCTAACCCTCACCCTAATCCTAACCCTCACCCTAATCCTAACCCTCACCCTAATCCTAACCCTCACCCTAATCCTAACCCTCACCCTCATCCTAACCCTCACCCTAATCCTAACCCTCACCCTAATCCTAACCCTCACCCTAATCCTAACCCCTCACCCTAATCCTAACCCTCACCCTTATCCTACCCCTCACCCTAATCCTAACCCTCACCCTCATCCTAACCCTCACCCTAATCCTAACCCTCACCCTTATCCTACCCCTCACCCTAATCCTAACCCTCACCCTCATCCTAACCCTCACCCTAATCCTAACCCTCACCCTTATCCTACCCCTCACCCTAATCCTAACCCTCACCCTCATCCTAACCCTCACCCTACCCCTCACCCTAATCCTAACCCTCACCCTAATCCTACCCCTCACCCTAATCCTAACCCTCACCCTAATCCTAACCCTCACCCTAATCCTAACCCTCACCCTAATCCTACCCCTCACCCTAATCCTACCCCTCACCCTAATCCTAACCCTCACCCTAATCCTAACCCTCACCCTAATCCTACCCCTCACCCTAATCCTACCCCTCACCCTAATCCTAACCCTCACCCTTATCCTACCCCTCACCCTAATCCTAACCCTCACCCTAATCCTAACCCTCACCCTAATCCTAACCCTCACCCTAATCCCTCACCCTAATCCTAACCCTCACCCTTATCCTACCCTCACCCTAACCCTCACCCTTATCCTACCCCTCACCCTAATCCTAACCCCCTCACCCTAATCCTAACCCTCACCCTAATCCTACCCCTCACCCTAATCCTAACCCTCACCCCCTAATCCTACCCCCTCACCCTTATCCTAACCCTCACCCTAATCCTAACCCTCACCCTAATCCTAACCCTCACCCTTAAACCCTAACCCTAACCCTCACCCTAATCCTAACCCTCACCCTAATCCTACCCCTCACCCTAATCCTACCCCTCACCCTAATCCTAACCCTCACCCTAATCCTACCCTCACCCTAATCCTAACCCTCACCCTACCCTCACCCTAATCCTAACACTCACCCTTATCCTACCCCTCACCCTAATCCTAACCCTCACCCTAATCCTACCCCTCACCCTAATCCTAACCCTCACCCTAATCCTAACCCTCACCCTAATCCTAACCCTCACCCTAATCCTAATCCTAACCCTCACCCTAATCCTAACCCTCACCCTAATCCTAACACTCACCCACATTACCCTAACCCTAATCCTAACCCTCACCCTAATCCTAACCCTCACCCTAATCCTAACCCTCACCCTAATCCTAACCCCTCACCCTAATCCTAACCCTCACCCTAATCCTAATCCTAACCCTCACCCTAATCCTACCCCTCACCTTTATCCTAACCCTCACCCTAATCCTAACCCTCACCCTAACCCTTTGCAGTGAGAGCACTTAGTTTCTAGTTTCTGTCTGGGAGTGTTAGTGGAAGCCGTTGGTGCTGAAGTGGAGCTGCAGCTTCTGCCTTACTCAGCCCCCCAGACGCTCTAGACCAGCCAGCTCTCTGCGCCTGACAGACTGGAACTCCATCAAGACCTAACGAAACACAGCAGGACCAGGACCAGAGCCCCACCAACACGTCTGCTCACCATCATTCTGCAATAACCAGGAGGTCCAGTAACTCCAACATCTGTCAGAAGAACCTAGGAGCAGAGACAAGGAGCTCATTAGGAGGTACTTCTCAACCCGCCTCCCTCTCCTCTCCTTCCCTCTCCTCTCCTCTCCTCCCCTCTCCTCTCCTCTCCTTCCCTCTCCTCTCCTCTTCTGTCCTTTCCTTTCCTCTCCCCTCCTCCCCTCCCCTCCTCCTTTGATCCCCCTCACCTACTACAACAGACATGCTATGTTCTCCTCTGGTTCTGGTTTAATGGTGAGTGTTCACCACTGTCAGCAACTCTGTGTCTGCTTGATTCCATGAGCTCTGCACATATGGCAGTGAGATGACCTCCTGTTTGATACGACACCTGTGCTCTTGGCACGCCTGTCTGGGGCTGTAGACACGCCCGTCTGGGGTCTGCGCTCTGCTCTGGACATATGCTGAGCTCACGATCTCTGTGACTGCAGGGCAAAACTCTCATCCATAACACATGCAGGTCAAGCAAAGGAAATGTCTGCATCTCCCACACAGGGATGTGTTGCACATGCAAAGGGACTGTGAGGGTTTAATTTGACGCAACATTTTTTGTTCTAAATGTTTGATCTCACCAGTCAAAGATTTGCTACAATAATATTATACTGTAGTCAATGTGTCTGAATATTTTAAGAATTGATTAATCTGACATGCTTGTGCAAGCCAGACATGATGTGGAGGCATGTAATTATTAGTTTTAGAAAGTTGATAATGATCAGTGTACATTTAATTATTTAAAACATCCAGATTGTTGATCAAACACACCTGTTTGAAACATATTTATCTTATGTGTTGTGCACCTTTAGAGTAAATGATTAATCACATCACTGCAGTGCATCATAGAGAGTCTGTTTATCAAAGAAGAGCTCATTCCATAGTCCAGTATACCGTACAGCAAGCTGCAGAGGACACGGCTCTGAAGTCAGGCTGAGGGTTAATGTTAGGGTTAGGGTGAGGGTGAGGTTTAGGATGAGGGGTTAGGGTGAGGGGTTAGGTTTAGGGTTAGGGTGAGGGTTAAGGTTAGGGTGAGGGGTAGGATTAGTTAACCCATTGGTTTCTGTCACAATGATAGATATACAACTCTGGAGTTCCTTCATTCATCAGAACTGCTGCTAGACACACTGCAACATTTCTTTATGTATTTATATATTTATATTAGGCAGCATCAGACTGGAGCTCTCTGGTGGCTGAATTACTGCATTATATTACATGACATTACAATACATTACACTACAGTACATTACATTACACACACACACACACACACACACAACATACATGACAAGCATACCGGGAGATCACTGCTCAGAGCATGCTGGGAGATCACTGCTCAGAGCATGCTGGGAGATCACTGTAGAGATCATACAGTCCCACTGGGTCCAACATGGCCTGCTATGCTTCCTCGAGGGCTTGTGGCCTTCATCACACCAGCTCTGTGTTCATTCGCCTCTCAGCTGCACAGATGTCAAAATCATGCAAATGTCATTTAGCAGCACAGGAATATGCTGAAGAAAAACACGAAAAATGTGTCTAATATATCAAAAATGACTTTTGGATATATCTCTGTGTCTTCCACCTCTCCTTCACACATGCTTCATCCAGAAATCTGAATTAAATCCAAGAATGAGGATAATTATGTACATCTTTTTTAATAACCATGAAATGTTGCATTAGCAGAAAATTAAACATCCTTACATCCTTTTCAATACATTATATAATTATTACCATGGTAACTGGAGCTTGGGGTGTGCACTAGGTTTTATTTATTTTATATTGTTACATAAAATATGAAAATAATTTAAAACTAGGAACCAATATTTTTAAGTGACAATTTCTGAGTTGTTGTAATGAATAAACAATCTATTTTAAATGAGGGACGATCATTATCCAGCTTTTTCTAACCTACTTAACAGCAGGAGATTGAAGATCCACTGCATTCTTACTGAAGGCAATTTGACACTATATGTGTCTATCCTGCAGCTAAACACCTTCAGTCTGGGAGACCCACAGTGTGTTTGTATGTGTGTGTGAGAGAGAGAGAGATAGAGAAGGAGAGAGCGTGAGAGAGAGAATGTGTGTGTGAACCTGATAGGCTGTTGTAGGGGCTCAGGTGTGTGGGTTGTCAGAGTGAAATGAAGGATTTGTATTCATATTGAAAATTATAATTTACAATCTTAATTCAGGTTAACAGAAATAATTGCCCCCACTGCCGTTCAGACAAAACTTGTGGTTTATTCTTTGCGTAATAATAAGATGCTTTCAATTCTTACAGATAAATTAAAGATGGGTTTGAAGTTAATACACTGTATTGTTCAGGGATTAAGTTTCATTTATTTGAAGTGTGTGGTGTCAGGGGAGCAAGCCCACAGTCCCAGTGAGCGTGCTCAGAGCACAGACGCTTACTCCATACTGCTGCTGCCGTGGTAACAGCACAACACCATCCTTCAGACTGTAAAACAGCTGATTTTTCATTCAGACACAATCATATTTGATTATAGTCGGAGTTTATTGTTTCCTCACTAATAAAGCACACGAGAGGCCATAACTACTCTGAGGGGTGATTACTATACGTATAGAAAGAAATTTGCAAAATCCCAAAGCAGCAGGCTGACCTGCCCTGCCCTGGGGCAGCAGGCTGCCTTAAGGGCATTTTACCACCAGAAATTAATTAGACCAAATATGATTACAGGTGAATAATAAGTCATAATAAGGATGCGGTTTATTAGTGAAGACCATTAGATTTCCTTTATTGGCAAGGCAGATGGACCATGTACCAGTGAAGGTAATAGGAGCACAGTTAAGCCAATCAGGAGAGGGCTCAGTGTGTCGAGCCACTACTGTCCCCACTAACATCCCCACTACTGTCCCCACTACTGTCCCCACTACTGTCCCCAGACAGGGGAAAGACAGACATGAACGGTCCCCTGGACTACACTCGTATGAGCAGGCATGGCTGTCCTGTCCCGTCCCGGTCTGTCATTTACTGTTTCACAGGTTTCTAGGTTTTCTGGAGTCTGAGACTACGTGTTAGCACAGACCAACTCTAGCGTAATGAGCAGGCATGACGGTCCTGTCCTGTCCTGTCCTGTCCAACCCTGGCACTATGAGCAGCATAAACACAAGAAGCCTGATGAGGCCACATGTAAACAGCCCCATCAGGACCCAGTCCAATAAGAATCATTTGGCATGAATGATCACTACCTTCTTGGCTGTTCATTGGCCTGTCGTCCTTGAAGACTCTTTTGATATGATCTGACAGTGAGAGATAACAAAGAAAAATATATAAACAAACATGTTCTTAACATTCATTTTCACGTCTGTCACTGTCGCCATGGATACGGCTGCTCCTTTGCTGACTGGGACCCAAAATCTTTCCCTCGGCGCAGTGGAAATAAAACATGTCTGATCCTTAGGACACAAACACTGCTTCCTGTCGGCCTGCGGAGCTCCAATGGGGATTATTGTCAAAAACAAGAGAAAGCAGGGGGTGGGCTCGAGGAGGCACCAGCGCCCCCTGGGGGTTGCCTCATTAGCACACACGGTGTAAATTGAAACTGGCGAACCAGTAAATACTACATAAGAATTACAAATCTGAACACATTCAAATACTCCCACTGTGCTGGGATGCACACACACACACACACACACATACACACACCTTGCAAACCAGGCAATTACTTTGTTTTATTTCAGATTCATACATGTATTGCGAACATCAGCTACAGTAGCAGGTAAAATGGCAGTAGTGCTGGAACTTGTAGAGACTGTGTTCTTGTTTATGGAGGCTTTGTTCTTGTTTACGGAGACTGTGTTCTTGTTTACGGAGGCTGTGTTCTTGTTTACGGAGGCTGTGTTCTTGTTTACGGAGGCTGTGTTCTTGTTTAGGGAGACTTTGTTCTTGTTTACGGAGGCTGTGTTCTTGTTTAGGAGGCTTTGTTCTTATTTAGGGAGGCTGTGTTCTTGTTTACGGAGGCTGTGTTCTTGTTTACGGAGGCTGTGTTCTTGTTTACGGAGGCTGTGTTCTTATTTAGGGAGACTTTGTTCTTGTTTACGGAGGCTGTGTTCTTGTTTACGGAGGCTGTGTTCTTGTTTACGGAGGCTGTGTTCTTGTTTAGGGAGACTTTGTTCTTGTTTACGAAGGCTGTGTTCTTGTTTATGGAGGTTGTGTTCTTTTTGCCACCACAGACTCTGATGCAGCTAAAGTTTGCCCACTGAGAACTGAACTGGTGTTAGGATGAGAGTATCGGGCTGACCTATCTAAGAACTGGGATTAGGACATTTTGCCAGATTAAATGTTCCCATTCCATCGTCCTCCTGCTGTCCAGACAGATTAGAGTAGTTTTGTTAATCTGGTGTCTGAGCCCAGTGCGCTGCTGCACCTCCTGTACAGCCAGAATGGCAGATATTCTCACAGCTGCAGACAGCAGTGCACAGTTTTGGTCTTTCACCTCTCTAACTGTGGTCATGACCTCTCACCTCTCTAACTGTGGTCATGACCTCTCACCTCTCTAATGGTGACCTCAGCTCCTCTGACCCTCTCAGTCCTCTACAGTTGGGCTTTCACACCTCCATCTTCATGTGTGTGTGTGTGTGTGTGTGGTGTGTGTGTGTGTGTGTGTAAGTGTGGTGTGTGTGTGTGTGTAAGTGTGTGTGTGTGTGTGTGTGTAAGTGTGTGTGTGTGTGTGTGTGTGTGTGTGTGTGTGTGTGTGTGTGTGTAAGTGTGTGTGTGTGTGTGTGTGTGTAAGTGTGGTGTACGTGTGTGTGTAAGTGTGGTGGTGTGTGTGTGTGTGTGTAAGTGTGGTGTGTGTGTGTGTAAGTGTGTGTGTGTGTGTGGTGTACGTGTGTGTGTAAGTGTGGTGTATGTGTGTGTGTAAGTGTGGTGTATGTATGGGTGCGTAAGGTCAAGTGGTGATTGCGTTGGCCTCAGAAGAGTGAACTTTTCTTGCTCTTTTTATTGACAAAATGTCAGTGGTCTGGCCTTACTGATACGAGCTACACACAGGCAATCAAAAAGTGGTCTGGCCTTACTGATACGAGCTACACACAGGCAATCAAAAGTAATCGCGTACACACACACACACACACACACACACACACACACACAGATGATAGTGGTGTTTATGTCTGTGGCGGGAGGTAACGGCTGTGCTGTTATAGTTTATCGGACCATCACACAATTTTCGTTAGAAACAGAAAGAACTGGCAGTCAAGAGAATAAATGGATGAGAGTGGAATCCTCATGTGTCTATCTGTATTCACACACACACACACACAAACAAACATTCACCTCTTTGTCTGGATTCCTGCCAAACACACCTTCTCTACTCTTCCTTTCTCCCACTACACCAACAGGCCTACACACACACACACACACACACACACACACACACACACATGCGCACACACACACACCATGAAAGGGGTCTGACAGTGGGCTGACCCAAGCCATCAATGATTAATAACCCAAGCCAATTCTGTAGAGGAGGTCAAGCAAAGCCGCCAAACCCAGCAAACACCTGTGATATTAATACCACACCCAACCTGCTTCAACAATAATATTACAGTTATTAGCCCAGCAAACACCTGTGATATTAATACCACACCCAACCTGCTTCAACAATAATATTACAGTTATTAGCCCAGCAAACACCTGTGATATTAATACCACACCCAACCTGCTTCAACAATAATATTACAAAGTTATTAGCCCAGCAAGGAACCACCCCCAAACGTGTGTGTGTGTGTGTGTGTGCGTTCATGTATGTGTGTGTGTGTGTGTGTGTGCGTTCATGTATGTGTGTGTGTGTGTGTGTGTGTGTGTGTGTGTGGTGCAGTCTCAGGGTTAAGGTTAGGGTTACAGTTGGGGTTATAAATGGGATTAGGGTTAGGGGTTAGGGGTTAGGGTTAGGGGTTAGGGGTTAGGGTTAGGGGTTAGGGGTTAGGGGTTAGGGGTTAGGGTTAGGGGTTAGGGTTAGGGGGTTAGGGGTTAGGGGTAGGGGTAGGGTTAAGGTTGTTATGGAAACATCAGTGATGTTCAAACCCACATTAGTTTGTGTCGCTTGTTTATTAGTTATTTGTTTTTTTTTTTTGTTTTGCTTGTTTATTAAAGTTTCTTTTGTGTTTTACTTGTTTATCAATGTTATTTATCATCCACACTGATAAACATGAAGGCTCCTAGAAGTAATTATTCCAGTTATGTTTAACCTTCTCCCATTAGGAAAACATTTCCTAAAACATCAGACTCCCTGTCACCATAATCAGACTTTGCTATTACTGTACCAGGTTAAAGTTTTGTGTGTGGTGTCCAACACTGCATGCTACTACACACAAGCTGTATGTGTAAGCGCCCTGTGTGTGTGTGTGTGTGTGTGTGTGTGTGTGTGTGTGTGTGTGTGTGTGTGTGTGTGTGTGTGTGTGTGTGTGTGTGTGTGTGTGTGTGTGTGTGTGTGTGTGTGTGTGTGTGTGTGTGTGTGTGTGTGTGTGTGTGTGTGTGTGTGTGTGTGTGTGTGTGTGTGTGTGTGTGTGTGTGTGTGTGTGTGTGTGTGTGTGTGTGTGTGTGTGTGTGTGTGTGTGTGTGTGTGTGTGTGTGTGTGTGTGTGTGTGTGTGTATCTGTGTGTGTGTGTGTGTGTGTGTGTGTGTGTGAGTGTACGTGTACATGTGTGTGAGTGTACGTGTACGTGTGTGTGTGTGTGTGTGTGTGTGTGTGTGTGTGTGTCAGTCCTGCCTGAGTGAGCTTTAATGATGCACGTAGTCAGAGTAGCTCAAGCAGTCTCTGGCCCGCCCACGCACATTAGCACTAATCGTTTGTGATGTCTCTCTTCCATGCTGCCACCTCTCTGCCTCTCTCACTTGCTCTAGTCTTCTTGCCACATCTGTTTATCTCTCTGTCTACCACACTATCCACCTCTCTGATCTACTCATCATCTCTTTTGATACCTTTTTTCTCAGCTGTCCAGCTGTTTCCTTTAATGTTTAACTAATTGCAGTTGATGTAAATGAGACTAGCTGCAAACATCAGTTACAACAAGTTACAACAAGAGACACACAGATACAGATACAGCTACACACGGATACGGCTACACACGGATACGGCTACACACGGATACGGCTACACACGGATACGGCTACACACGGATACGGCTACACACGGATTCGGCTACACACGGATTCGGCTACACACAGATTCAGCTACACACAGATTCAGCTACACACAGATTCAGCTACACACAGATTCACCATCTTTAAGCTTCACTTCCTCTGCAGGTTCAACAGTGTAGTGTATAAGCCACCAGTAGATCAGCAGGTGTTCCATTATTTAGGCAGACACACACACACACCATCTCCAAGAGTATTAGGACCAGTGACCGGTGTTCTTATTGTAGCTGCTTTTGTGCCTGGGTGCATCTCACACAGAGTGTGTGTCTACGTGTGTGTGTCCATGTGTGTGTGTGTGTGTGTGTCTACGTGTGTGTCTCTATATGTGTGTGTGTGTCTATATGTGTATCTAAATCAAGCACAGAACCTCCCCATCCTGCATAGAACCTCCACATCCTGCACAGAACCTCTCCATCCTGCACACAGAACCTCTCCATCCTGCACACAGAACCTCTCTCCATCCTGCACACAGAACCTCTCCATCCTGCACACAGAACCTCCCCATCCTGCACACAGAACCTCCCCATCCTGCACACAGAACCTCCCCATCCTGCACAGAACCTCCCCATCCTGCACAGAACCTCCCCATCCTGCATAGAACCTCCACATCCTGCACAGAACCTCCCCATCCTGCACACAGAACCTCTCCATCCTGCACACAGAACCTCTCCATCCTGCACACAGAACCTCCCCATCCTGCACACAGAACCTCTCCATCCTGCACACAGAACCTCCCCATCCTGCACACAGAACCTCCCCATCCTGCATGGTCTCCCTCAGCCAGACGGGGTCCTGCAGCATCACCTCAACCAGGCTGTCTGTACTTACCTGGACAACGTGTGCTGGGAGTTGGAACACAACAAATATGTGGACCGGCTGCAGGTCCGTAAGGACTGGACTGAATCCGTCTGCTGACACCCCCCTCATCTCCCCTGTGTCCCCTTCTCTAACCCTCCAACTCTGTCTTTCACATAAGTACTCAGCTCTCTCTCACACACACGCTGTTCTCAGCTCTCCATTCTTGTTTAGCCGCATGTAGATATGGATGCCATAGGGACCAGTAATGGGAGGAGATCCCACTGGGACACCAGAGTTGCTTTACACACACTAAAACTCTGCAGTTCAACTAATAAACACAGGTATGGATGTGTGCCCACATACCACCATACATCATACTGAGAGGGTAGTACTGCACGGTTAGAATGATAAGGGAAACTATCCATTAAAAAGATTACTGTGTGTGTGTGTGTATGAGAATGTATATGTACATGAGAAGATAGAATCTGGTCTAGATCCATACTGATATGCACATTTCTCTCTATAATCTCTCTAAAGGAGGCTAAATTGTTTCTAGTATTTCTAGAAAAAACATCAGAGAGAGTCAGAGACGTCCAAGATGAGGCCAAAAGATACCGGCACTTTCTGAAATTAACTTCAACTTAAGCTGATTTATGGAGCTGCTCTACATCAGTCTAGTCAGTGCACACACACACACACACACACACACACACACACAAACTCGGTGAAACACTTACCGCTTTTTTAGGTACAACTCACCAGAACCAGAACCAGAACCAAGCCCACTTTGGCTTTCAAAGCTTCCGTCTTTGTTGTAGATTCAACAAGGTGCTGAATTGCTGCGAGATTTTGAGTTTTAAGATTGTTTGGTTTGAGATTGTGCAAAGCCCTGATGGATGGACACTGTGGTCATAAAGAGATGGAAATGGTCAGTACTCAGGTAGTCTGTGATGTATAAATGATGCTCAGTTGGTATTAAGGGGCCCAAAGTGTGCCGAGATAATATCCCTCACACCATTACACCACCACCACCACCATTACACCACCACCACCATTATACCACCAAACTCGAAAAAGGGATTTTACCCCGCGAGAGAAACCATCCGTGATAGTTAAAACTGTTGTGTACCCCTGTGACTCAGGCAGGTCTGTCACAAAGTCTATGGCCATGTGTTTCCATGGACGTACAGGTACAGGAAGAGGGAGGAGCTTACCAACAGGAAGGGCGTCTGGGTGTCTTGCACTGTAAACAGATCGAACATGACACTACATATTGTGTTTGTGTAACCATGACAACCCCAATACTACTGGGAAACTAGATTCCCTAGGAAAAATGACATAACCTCAGAACATAATGCGCTAGTACCGAGTTTAATGGGTTTTGTCTTGTGTGACAAGACACCCCTTCCTACTGGGGATCCATCAAGAGAAGTTATGTTGTACATTTAATTCAGTGGTTCTAAGGGAATCTTCAAATCCTTGGTGACTGGAGCACAGATAAAACTCCCCTCAGCTCCTGGACCAATCAGCGCTGGGAAAACAGCAGATTTACACTCCACTGAAATAATAACAGGGATGGTAAAAGACTTGTGAATGGATTTATTGCCAACATTCACCTGGTTAGACTGAACGGTTTTGCGGTGAATCTCCTCTTCTGTTTAGTCCGTGCAAACTGAGGACAGTCACTTGGTGTCCGGAGTTACCACAACACGAGCGTAACTCTTACGAAATGCCGCTGGTGCTCCTCCCTTCTTAGGCAAGTTGATTCGCACTGCACCTCAGTATTCCTGGCATGTCTGTAGGTTTGAGGCTACGACGCATGCTTCGCTGTGGTTTACGCTCCCGGAGTAATTGATCGATCCGGATACTGAGGACGATGAGTTCGTTCAAAGTAAGACCATTGTCCATACAAGCCAGTTTCTGGACAACCTCTTCCTTTAAACCATTTTGATACGTGATAAGTAGTGCTGCCTCATTCCAGCCACTACCAGCTGCCACCGTGTGTCTGCTGTGGCCCGGTTTCCTTGACGTAATTTAGGAAGAAGCTCTCCACACTGCAGTAGCCAACTCTAATGCTTTCTCGGTAGGGCGTGAGATAAAGAAAATCACTTTACTGCTATCGGTGCCTGGTGGCTGGTTATTGAAAAAAGTCTCGCATTCCAACAAGAAACCCCTGCACTTCTCAGGTGACCCATCATACTTCTCTGGTTTACTTCATAATGGGTTTGGGCAGCAGGAAGTGAACCACCCGTTGGGGTGGCAGGATGAGGAGGGCACTGGCCATAGCCTGTAGCTGAAGGCTAACATCTCAGAGGAGGGGCACTGGCCATAGCCTGTAGCTGAAGGCTAACATCTCAGAGGAGGGGCACTGGCCATAGCCTGTAGCTGAAGGCTAACGTCTCAGAGGAGGGGCACTGGCCATAGCCTGTAGCTGAAGGCTAACGTCTCAGAGGAGGGGCACTGGCCATAGCCTGTAGCTGAAGGCTAACGTCTCAGAGGAGGGGCACTGGCCATAGCCTGTAGCTGAAGGCTAACGTCTCAGAGGAGGGCACTGGCCATAGCCTGTAGCTGAAGGCTAACGTCTCAGAGGAGGGGCACTGGCCATAGCCAGCTGAAGGCTAACGTCTCAGAGGAGGGGCACTGGCCATAGCCTGTAGCTGAAGGCTAACGTCTCAGAGGAGGGGCACTGGCCATAGCCTGTAGCTGAAGGCTAACGTCTCAGAGGAGGGCACTGGCCATAGCCTGTAGCTGAAGGCTAACGTCTCAGAGGAGGGCACTGGCCATAGCCTGTAGCTGAAGGCTAACGTCTCAGAGGAGGGGCACTGGCCATAGCCTGTAGCTGAAGGCTAACGTCTCAGAGGAGGGGCACTGGCCATAGCCTGTAGCTGAAGGCTAACGTCTCAGAGGAGGGGCACTGGCCATAGCCTGTAGCTGAAGGCTAACGTCTCAGAGGAGGGGCACTGGCCATAGCCTGTAGCTGAAGGCTAACGTCTCAGAGGAGGGGCACTGGCCATAGCCTGTAGCTGAAGGCTAACGTCTCAGAGGAGGGGCACTGGCCATAGCCTGTAGCTGAAGGCTAACGTCTCAGAGGAGGGCACTGGCCATAGCCTGTAGCTGAAGGCTAACGTCTCAGAGGCTCCTGCTTAAATCTGCCATAACTTGCTGCTGTCCCGCTTGTTGCTGGGAAAGAGCTTCCACAGAGGCTCTTAAATCCTTGAATTGGCAGTCCCAGCAACTGGCCTTGAGCCACTACTGCCTGAACCGCCCTTTTCTCATCTGCCGTCTGCCTGTCAGGCGAAGTATTCTGTGATGGCTGGAACATCGTGTCTCGCAGACGCGTGCAGATGTAACATCCGTGGTTTTTATTAAGAGAACAGTAGCAGACAGAATCCAACCGTAATCCAATCTCAGTGTCAAAAACAATCCAGGTCAGTATCAGACAGTCATACACACCAAGCAAAGGTACCAAGAGGGGAATCCAAACAAGAATCGTAAAGCAAAAACCAGGTCGAACCATGAATAGAGAAACACTGCAAAATCGCTCGGTATGCTCACTGCCAGGAGTTTGAGCAATGGTGGAGTAGATAATGGGAGATACTAAATTGAAAACAGGTGTGAGCTAGTAGTGAGGGGAGGAGGAATGAGGCAGGTGACAAAGAGGGAGAGAGATGAAGAGGGAGCAGGTTAGAGAGAGAGAAAGAGGGAGAGAGAGAAAGAGGGGGAGAGAGGAAGAGGGAGAGAGAGGAAGAGGAGGAGAGAGAGGGAGAGAGAGAGAGAGAAGAGGGGGAGAGAGGAAGAGGGAGAGAGAGGAAGAGGGAGAGAGAGGAGAGAGGGAGAGAGGAAGAGGAGGAGAGAGAAAGAGGGGGAGAGAGGAAGAGGGAGAGAGAGAAAGAGGGAGAGAGAGGAAGAGGGAGAGAGGAAGAGGGAGAGAGAGGAAGAGGAGAGGAAGAGGGAGAGAGAGGGAAGAGAGGGAGGGAGGAGAGGAGAGAGAGAAAGAGGGAGAGAGAGGAAGAGGGAGAGAGAGGAAGAGGGAGAGAGGAAGAGGGAGAGAGAGGAAGAGGGAGAGAGAAAGAGGGAGAGAGAGGAAGAGAGAGAGAGAGAGAGAGAGAGAGGAAGAGGGAGAGAGAAAGAGGGAGAGAGGAAGAGGGAGAGAGAGAAAGAGGGGGAGAGAGAGGAAGAGGGAGAGAGAGGAAGAGGGGAGAGAGAAGAGGAGGAGGAGAGGAGAGAGAGAGAGGGAGAGAGAGGAAGAGGGAGAGAGAGGAAGAGGGAGAGAGAGGAAGAGGGAGAGAGAGAAGAGGGAGAGAGAGGAAGAGGGAGAGAGGGAGAGGAGGGAGAGAGAGGAAGAGAGGAGAGAGGGGGAGGAGAGGAAAGAGGGGGAGAGGGGGAGAGAGAAAGAGGGGGAGAGAGGAAGAGGAGGAGAGAGGAAGAGGAGGAGAGAGAGAGAGAAGAGGGAGAGAGAGAGAGAGGGAGAGAGAGAAAGAGGGGGAGAGAGGAAGAGGGGAGAGAGAGGAAGAGGGAGAGAGAGGAAGAGGAGGAGAGAGGAAGAGGGGGAGAGAGGAAGAGGGAGAGAGAGAAAGAGGGGGAGAGAGAGGAAGAGGAGGAGAGAGGAAGAGGGGGAGAGAGAAAGAGGGGGAGAGAGGAAGAGGGAGAGAGAGAGAGAGAGAGAGAGAGAAAGAGGGAGAGAGAAAGAGGGAGAGAGAGGAAGAGGGAGAGAGAGAAAGAGGGAGAGAGAGGAAGAGGGAGAGAGAGGAAGAGGAGAGAGAGAAGAGGGGGAGAGAGGAAGAGGGGAGAGAGAGGAAGAGGGAGGAGAGAGGAAGAGGAGGAGAGAGAAAGAGGGAGAGAGAGGAAGAGGGGAGAGAGAGGAAGAGGGAGAGAGAGGAAGAGGAGGAGAGAGAGGAAGAGAGGAGAGAGAGGAAGAGGGAGAGAGAGGAAGAGGAGAGAGAGAGAGAGGAGAGAGGGAGAGAGAGGAAGAGGGAGAGAGAGAAAGAGGGAGAGAGAGGAAGAGAGGAGAGAGAGAAAGAGGGAGAGAGAGGAAGAGGGGGAGAGAGGAAGAGGGAGGAGAGAGAGGAAGAGGGAGAGAGAGGAAGAGGGAAGAGGGAGAGAGAGGAAGAGGAGGAGGAGGAGAGAGGAAGAGGGGGAGAGAGGAAGAGAGGGAGAGAGAGGAAGAGGAGGAGAGAGGAAGAGGAGGAGAGAGGAAGAGGGAGAGAGAGGAAGAGGAGGAGGAGAGAGAGGGAGAGAGAAGAGGAGGAGAGAGGAAGAGGAGGAGAGAGGAAGAGGAGGAGAGAGAGAAGAGGAGAGAGAGAGGAAGAGGAGGAGAGAGGAAGAGGGGGAGAGAGGAAGAGGGGGAGAGAGGAAGAGGAGGAGAGAGGAAGAGGGGAGAGAGAGAAAGAGGGAGAGAGAGGAAGAGGAGGAGAGAGGAAGAGGAGGAGAGAGGAAGAGGGAGAGAGAGGAAGAGGGAGAGAGGAAGAGGAGAGAGAGAGAGAGGAAGAGGGAGAGAGAGGAAGAGGGAGAGAGAGAGGAGAGAGAGGAAGAGGAGGAGAGAGGAAGAGGGAGAGAGAGGAAGAGGGAGAGAGAGAGGAAGAGGGGAGAGAGGAAGAGGAGGAGAGAGAGAGAGGAGAGAGAGGATGAGAGAGGAAGAGGGGGAGAGAGGAAGAGAGAGAGGAAGAGAGAGGAGAGAGGAGAGAGAGAGGAAGAGGAGAGAGAGAGGAAGAGGGAGAGAGAGGAAGAGGAGGAGAGAGGAAGAGGAGAGAGGAAGAGGGAGAGAGAGGAAGAGGGAGAGAGAGGAAGAGGAGAGAGAGAGGAAGAGGAGAGAGAGAGAGAGAAAGAGGGGGAGAGAGGAAGAGGGGGAGAGAGGAAGAGGGGGAGAGAGGAAGAGGGGAGAGAGGAAGAGGAGGAGAGGAAGAGGGAGAGGAGAGGGGAGAGAGAGGAAGAGGGGAGAGAGGAAGAGGGGGAGAGAGGAAGAGGAGAGAGAGAGGAAGAGGGAGAGAGAGGAAGAGGGAGAGAGAGGAAGAGAGAGAGAGAGAGGGAGAGAGAGGAAGAGGAGGAGAGAGGGAGAGAGAGAGAGAAGAGGGGGAGAGAGGAAGAGGAGGAGAGAGGAAGAGGGGGAGAGGTGGGGAAATAGAGAAAACAAGAAGAAAGTAATTGCTGTTGTTTGTGCGTTCACGTCTCTCTGCAGTGCCGATACGGTGATCCTACCTAAACCCCCACAGCACTACTACATGTGCTGGAGCTGTGCAGAAATACAGTATCTAGTGCATAAATTGTCAGGGAGATGAATGTCCCCAATGAAGCCCAGTGCTCTGGGAGTTAATTGGTTGTCGACCAACTTTTGTGCATGAGAAGCATTTTCATTGCATCTGTCATGAGTGTGTGTATCATACAGCAGCGTGTGTCTGTGTGTGTATCATACAGCAGTGTGTGTCTGTGTGTGTATCATACAGCAGTGTGTGTGTGTGTGTGTATCATATCATACAGCAGTGTGTGTCTGTGTGTGTATCATACAGCAGTGTGTGTCTGTGTGTGTATCATACAGCAGTGTGTGTCTGTGTGTGTATCATACAGCAGTGTGTGTCTGTGTGTGTATCATACAGCAGTGTGTCTGTGGTGTGTCTGTGTGTGTATCATACAGCAGCGTGTGTCTGTGTGTGTATCATACAGCAGTGTGTGTCTGTGTGTGTATCATACAGCAGTGTGTGTCTGTGTGTGTGTATCATACAGCAGTGTGTGTCTGTGTGTGTATCATACAGCAGTGTGTGTCTGTGTGTGTATCATACAGCAGTGTGTCTGTGTGTGTATCATACAGCAGCGTGTGTGTATCATACAGCAGTGTGTGTGTGTATCATACAGCAGCGTGTGTCTGTGTGTGTATCATACAGCAGTGTGTGTCTGTGTGTGTATCATACAGCAGTGTGTGTCTGTGTGTGTATCATACAGCAGCGTGTTGTGTGTGTATCATACAGCAGTGTGTGTCTGTGTGTGTATCATACAGCAGTGTGTGTCTGTGTGTGTATCATACAGCAGTGTGTGTCTGTGTGTGTATCATACAGCAGTGTGTGTCTGTGTGTGTATCATACAGCAGTGTGTGTGTGTGTGTGTATCATACAGCAGTGTGTCTGTGTGTGTATCATACAGCAGCGTGTGTCTGTGTGTGTATCATACAGCAGTGTGTGTCTGTGTGTGTATCATACAGCAGTGTGTGTCTGTGTGATACGTGTGTCTGTGTGTGTATCATACAGCAGCGTGTGTCTGTGTGTGTACAGTGTGTGTGTCTGTGTGTGTCAGTGTGTGTCTGTGTGTGTATCATACAGCAGTGTGTGTCTGTGTGTGTATCATACAGCAGTGTGTGTGTGTGTGTGTGTATCATACAGCAGCGTGTGTCTGTGTGTGTATATCATACAGCAGTGTGTCTGTGTGTGTATCATACAGCAGTGTGTGTCTGTGTGTGTATCATACAGCAGTGTGTGTCTGTGTGTGTATCATACAGCAGTTTGTTTCTGTGTGTGTATCATACAGCAGCGGTGTGTGTCTGTGTGTGTATCATACAGCAGTGTGTGTCTGTGTGTGTATCATACAGCAGCGTGTGTCTGTGTGTGTATCATACAGCAGCGTGTGTCTGTGTGTGTATCATACAGCAGTGTGTTTGTGTGTGTGTGTGTGTGTGTGTGTGTGTATCATACAGCAGTGTGTTTGTGTGTGTGTGTGTGTGTGTGTGTGTGTCAAAGAGAAGTCGCAAAATACAAGTCTAAGTCAAGTCACGAGTGTTTAGGCTGGAGTCCAACTCACGTCTGGGTGTGTTTTCAGATGCCTTAAGGAGTTTGATGTGGTCGTTGATGTGGTCATAATGTTTAGCCACTATGGCCCAAAGCTCTGGAACTCTCTGTACAGCTTCAAGAAGAGCTCCCAAACTGTTTAGAGCTGCATTTAGTTAAGCAACTCTGATGTTTAATTAGTTTAACACATTATCACATTATTTTACTTAATTACATTTTGTTTGTTCTTCTTCTAATTGTTTTAATAGTTTTGCCATTTTAATATTTTATTACATTATTTTATTGTTGTTTTCTTGTATTATTTTAATAATTATGTTTATTATTTTATTACCTTATTTTATTGTTTGTTTTCTTCTATTTATTCTGTAAAGCACTTTGAGTTGGATGTATGTATGAAAGGCGCTATAAAAATAAAGATTATTATTATTTCCTACATTGTTTACACGTTGCTTCCTTCAGTTGTGTCCAAGGATTTTAAACCCCCTGTAGCCAAAGGCTCCATATATGGTAGTTCAGCCGTAGCCATGGGAACCTCGTTTGTTTACATTTGACACTTCTCTCCGATTTCCCGTACGCGATAAACGATGTTGTGATGTCATGAGAAACGGGGGCTGCGTCCCAAATCACCCAAACTAAAGTAACGAATAATGGCAAAATAAACACAAAGAAAGTTTTTTAATAACATTTTTGCACACAGCGCCTGGATAATGGACTGACTCAAGTTATTTTGGACGAGTCGAGATGAGAGTCATTAGGGACAAGTTTCAAGTCAAGTCTGAACTTCTCCCGTTTTACAGACCTAACCCTAACCCATGGGTACAGACCTAACCCTAACCCATGGGTACAGACCTAACCCTAGGGTACAGACCTAACCCTAACCCATGGGTACAGACCTAACCCTAAGGTACAGACCTAACCCTAACCCTAGGGTACAGACCTAACCCAAACCCTAGGGTACAGACCTAACCCTAACCCTAGGGTACAGACCTAACCCTAAGTCTAGGGTACAGACCTAAGCCTAACCCTAGGGTACAGACCTAACCCTAAGTCTAGGGTACAGACCTAAGCCTAACCCTAGCGTACAGACCTAACCCTAAGTCTAGGGTACAGACCTAAGCCTAACCCTAGGGTACAGACCTAACCCTAACCCATGGGTACAGACCTAACCCTAACCCAAGGGTACAGACCTAACCCTAACCCATGGGTACAGACCTAACCCTAACCCTAGGGTACAGGTACAGACCTAACCCTAACCCTAACCCTAGGGTACAGACCTAACCCTTACACTAAGGTACAGGCTTAACCCTAACCCATGGGTACAGACCTAACCCCCCCTGGGTACAGACCTAACCCTAACCCATGGGTACAGACCTAACCCTAACCCTAGGGTACAGACCTAACCCTAACCCATGGGTACAGACCTAACAGACCTAACCCTAAGTCTAGGGTACAGACCTAACCCTAAGTCTAG